>CM076580.1:664901097-664971118 GCA_034641835.2 Pinus albicaulis | reverse complement strand
CCGAGAGGAGGGAGGATGTGGAGGAGGAGGTGACTGTCTAGGATGGGGCGTCGCGGTGGCCGACGTCGGCGGCGGAGAAGGCCTTTTTTTGCTTCTAAGGCCGGCTGGGTGGAGCTGTGTGTTTCGAGGGCGGGATCTACATTCCTCACAGAGGAAAGGCAAAGCCATTCCCTGATAAAATGAGAGGATCTTCATCTTAGTGACTAATTACTTTATGACATGGAGATGACTCATGATATACATTTATTATATTTTTTGTTGATATTTTGACTCGTGAGACTGAGACAGGAGTTAGGACTCAAGATTCAGGACTCGATTCACTATTTTGATATGTGATGTAGCACTAGACTTCATATACATATTATATATTAGCTTTCTTTACATGTTTATGTGGAAATGCATTTATTTGATGTTGTGGATACTTCAGATGCTAAAAAAATTGAAAAAATTTGAATAATTTTGTATTTTTTTAATTTTGCCGACTTTTTGCCGGCTTTTTCAAAAAAGTCCCAGGCACTGCGGTTTCTTTTTTTACCTTGTCGATTTAGCGACTTCGACTTTTCACATTGGTGTATTGAATAACTTCTTAAATTCTTGCTTTAATCAACTCAAGGATATTAAGATAAAAGATAGGAGAGACCATTCAAACATATTTCATTAGGATCTCTAAAATTAATGATCAATGTTGTCTATGATTGAAATTGTATCGACAGGTTTGTGTTAGTTACACTTGTAGGTCTTTCGCATCTTGGGCTTTATGTCACCATCAACCTCTCTCACAGTTTATAGTTGATGAGCTCTTAGAAAAGGTAAGTCAGAAAACCCAATGATTTCCGAAGAGAAATCGGCTGAAGGGAGAACCTAACGCATTTGTCCAAGCAGAAGCAAGGCTAAAGAATTGACATCCTTTGTTTGAGAAAGCGTGCACCAAGATGCGAAAATTCTTTCAAATGGAACAATGACTTAGCAAAAGTCCAATGCTATAATTTCCATAAGCATGGTCACTATGCCCTTGATTGTCGAAAAAGCAGAAGAGAACCGAGATCCAATTACAAAAATCGTACCAACAAATATGATTATAGAAGAAGAAAGGAAGCTCCTTTTGCTCATAAAAAAAGCTATCATTCTTCAAGGAACCCAAGGTACGACAACAATGCAACTGAAATACAATTTGATACTTTCTTGTTTCTTCTCTTTCTAGTTCTCCTGCTGCAGATTCTTGTGACTGTTGGTTGGTTGATAGTGGTGCCTTAAGGCACTTTACTGGTTATAAAGAAGTGATTTCAAATTTGGTTGAGAGGGTGACTGCTTTGAAAATCATTCCTGGAGACAACTCTACATATTCTATAAAGGGATATGGTTTTGTTTCTTTCCATTTGGATGATGGTAAAACTATTTCATTTCAAGAAGTTTTGTATGTACTTGGTTTGAAAAAGAATCTTGTATCCATATCTACTTTAGAAGATAGGGGAATGAAAGTTGGTTTCATAAATGGTTAAATTCTCACTTAGCTGATGAGATCTAGCATGAGAGATGCCTTTACTTTGGGATTAAGATGTGAAAGCTTATACAAAGTCAATGGAAGACCAATTTTTGTGCTGATCCATGACAACAATATTCAAAGTGAACTTTGCCCCCAAAGGTTCACTCATCTGCACTATAAAGCATTACATGTGAGAAAGATGGTCTCCAGAATGTCAAAGATTAGAGAAGATCATGATGGAGTTTGTCAAGGATGCGCTAGTGGAAAGCAAGTCAAAGGACCATTTCCTTCAAGTAAAAATAGAACCAGTTAGGTACTTCATCTTGTACATTTTGATTTATGTGGACCTATGCTTGTAAGTTCTCTTGATGGCTACTTGTATTATATAATCTTTGTGGATGATTTTTCTCACAAGACATGGAGTTATATTTTGAAAAATAAAAGTCAAGCATTTAACATGTTTAAAGACTACAAAGCTATAATAGGAAAACAAACTGGGACATAGATCAAAATATTCAAATCTGACAATGGAGAAGAGTTCACTTCTAATGATTTCATTGACTTTTGCAAAGAAGTTGGAATTAAGAAAGAGATCAGTGTACCAAAAAATCTAGAACAAAATGGTGTGGCTGAAAGAGAGAATAGAACTATCATGTAAGCAGTCAAAGGCTGTAAGGTTCCCTAACATACAGAAATTTCATTTCAGGCAAATATTAATCTAAAGTACAGTAAATTGCATTTCGTGACACATATTAATCTAAGTGTATATCCAACGATAACGTATTTCAATGAAATGTAAAGTTCCATACACAGAGATTTAATTGCGTGACAAAATATATTCAAGAAGTTGATGTATTTCAATGAAAATTTGCGTGTGAAATTAAATGGAGAAACAATTCTATACCTAAAAGAAATACCCGGAACGCAATTGATGATTTTGAGGATTGTGATGATAGCTCTCCTCCCAAATGATGCCGATGTTGCCGTGAACGAGTAATCGTATTATCGGGACAATCCAATCCTCCCGGCCAAATCCGGGAACAATCCCGCACCCGAGAGGATGTCTCCTTTGCCCCCGTGCCCGCATTTCCAAGAACCAGTAGACTCCTCCTCAAACAAGCTAAATCTGACCATTCAATCTCCCTTTTCACCTCGTTCTTTCCCTCAAAACATCCTTATATAAATTTTCCCCCACCGCTCATTCAACCTCCTCACCGCCTCTTCTCCATCTAGATAAGGTCTTCTTAAAGGATGGTACGATTAGCATTTAAGGAGATGTCGTTGGCATTAAAGAGGAGGTGTGATCTTTATGTTTATTTAATCTAGTAAGAAGTATACGGCTTGACTTTTGAAGGATATTTAAGATTAAGGCTTATGTTATAATATTTAACTCAACTTTGAGTATATGTATGTATTTTAATTATTTAAAATTTTATTTTCTTTTCATTAATCCTTTTATATACTTTTATGCTAAACCCATATGAATTTTAGTCTAAAACCTTATCATTAATTTCTAACTTAGGTAAGCTTGATATTAGTAGTTAGGTATACTAGTGCGATGTGGGCGGTATAGGCAGTGTAGCTATCACATGCCTATTATTTCAATGAAATGTAAAGTTCCATACACAGAGATTTAATTGCAGACAAAATATATTCAGCAGTGATGTATTTCAAATGAAAATTTGCAGTGAAATTAAATGGAGAAACAATTCTATACCTAAAAGAAATACCTGGATTCTGCTGATAGCTCTCACCTGGATTCTGTTGATAGCTCTCCTCCCAGTGATGCTGATGCTATCATGAGCAGAACAGTGATGCTGATGCTATCATGAGCAGAACAGATTACCGGGACAATCCAATCCTCCCAGCCAAATCCGGGAACAATCCCAGACCCAGAGGATGTCTCCTCTGCCCCCGTGCCCAAATTTCCAAGAACCAGAGACTCCTCCTCAAACAGTTAAATCTGACCATTCAATCTCCCTTTCACCGCCCCCCGTTCTTTCCCTCAAAACCTCCTTATATAAATTTCCCCCCACCGCCATTCAACCTCCTCACCGCCTCTTCTCCATCTAGATAAGGTCTTCTTAAAGGATGATACGATTAGCATTTAAGGAGATGTCAGTGGCATTTAAGAGGAGGTGTTATCTTTAGGTTTATTTAATCTGTTTAAGAAGTATACGGCTTGACTTTGAAGGATATTTAAGATTAAGGCTTATGTTATAATATTTAACTCAACTTTGAGTATATGTATGTATTTTAATTATTTAAAATTTTATTTTCTTTTCATTAATACTTTTTATATACTTTATGCTAAACCCATATGAATTTTAGTCTGAAACCTTATCATTAATTTCTAACTTAGGTAAGCTTGATATTAGTAGTTAGGTGTACTAGTGCGGTGTGGGCGGTATAGGCAGGTGTAGCTATCACATGCCTATATCGTTCACATGCTAATATCGTTTTGTATATACTTGGGAATGGGTCGTTACATACTTCCTCCCTTCAGAAAACTTCGTCCCGAAGTTTATGGTTTTATATACTCATATCAATATTGTGTTTTTTAGAGATTAGAGTGATTGTAGAATGTATGTATTTTAAGATTGAATTTTCGTTTAAATAAGTATGTATCTGTAATTTAAGTGTTACTTCCCATCTTCACCGTACCTCCAAACTATTCTAAAATCATCCCATCCTTCCTAATCTCTTCCACTCCCATCCTATCCGTCCTCTACAGGAATATGCCATGGCATCAGTTTTACTGATCCATTCATAGACCTCAAATGATATCAGTGTCAATTACCTTGACCTGACATGCTTGTAGGCATCCGGCAGTCATCATCACACGTCTAGAGGAGCGTGACTCGCACAGTCCTCCCATGACTCCAGGTATTGGAGGATAAACAGTGGGCAACACCTCCACTCCTCCCAGTAGGACCAGGGTCAACACCCTATTGTGGGATCTCGGGGAGTCTCAACTGTTCTTGGAAATCTGTCATCACGTAGATTGTTTCGGTAATCTGTTTTTCTGCATGATACTTACTGGTACATAATCTGCAATGTAAACACTCGTACACATATTACAACATATGCATCTATATTGTTCATGACCAATTGTTACCCATATAACACCCTTTATATATTCAAAATACTTTGATATGTATGATATCAATCCTAGAACTTATATATAAAAAAAAGAAAATTTGTTCACGTAGGTATCAATATGTTCAATAAAATTTCTCTTTTCAGATGTTGCTTCTGTTTAGTTCATTCATGTTCTATTTATGATGCATTTGCTTTGTCCATTTCAATCTATATACCCATATATTTCACTTTTCATATTCAAAATGTAGTTATTCTTTTATTTCTCTTTCCTTGAATCATATTTGAAATGCAATGAAATAAATTGATAGGTATTTTCAGCTATAATGTCTAATCTATGATTTCACATTCTTGCACTGTTAATTTAAATGACATATTGCATATCGGTGTCCATGCACCAGTAAATTTTTTTAAACAAACAGCATATATCCCGTGTCACTAAAGTGAAGTAGCATTCTATCTTTATGGGTATCCATGTATCAGTGAGTAAAATTCATTCTTACGAGATAATTCAAAATAAAGTTTTCAAATTCATGGATAAGCTATGACCACTCTGTATACATGACCAGAAAGCGGTGTAATTACGATTACAAAACTGTAAGTTAGGCAAAATAATTGATTGTGTCATACTCTTCTTAGTTAATAAAATCGATGGGAATCAGTGAAGATAGTGATATGTTAATAAAGAATATGGAACCTTTACCCTTAACTCCATATTCGTACAACACTATCCTGTTTGTTATGTAAACATAGTGAGAGATGAACCTCTATACTAAAAGAGCTTTTATTATCGTTATAAAAGGTTAACCAGTGTGAATCCATTGAATAGTATAGCTTATATAATACTGATCTTACGAACATGTGGACTACTAGAATCTTATAACAAGCCTGAGTATCACTATTGGTCCAGTATGGCTATTTACATAATAAGTATTCCATGTGAAATAGGTGAAGCAAGGTCTCTCTTATATACGAGTAGAAGCTATATCAGATAGGATTCAACCTTTATCAAGATGATTGCCATTACTTCTATCCTTATTCATACTTAACTAGTGAATGGTATAGGTGTTACTAATAGTAATGGAAACAACGTAATGTGTTAAAGCAGATATACGTACGGGCTTATTGATCAATATTTATTATGAATACTTATTAATTATAACCATTGTTATAATCACAGCTATAATTAACAGAATCAAGTAGATCACAGTTATTGCACTAGTAATGAGTAGATACGTATGTTATTAGAATACCTGTATTTTAGATAATGAGTGCCACTTGTGAGTATCCATCCTATCGCTTCCTTTTTGTTCCCATAGATATGGAACACGGTTAATCTCATAATGGTACTGAACAAATTGGCAGATAGTATAACCACCAAGTAATGGTAATGATTATGTCATCCCAATCTTATCACTTATATATGTAGTAGTAAACCCATTATATTGTTATGATAAGCTCTATTACGAGAAAATCCCATGAAGTCATAATTAATATACACTTAGAATCCATATATGCCTAACTACTCCTAAATGAGCACCGTGAATGTTCCCTTACCTCATCTATATGCGTAGAGTCGTACAGTCAATCTATGATATGGAACTCGGTCACTAGAAGAGATAGGTAGTACTAAGGTCCTTAAGAGGATAGAGTCACCACTATTCCACGAACATGAGCTTGTATCCTTATTGTCATCTGAGATGGTAGTACTCATTCAGATCAAAGCTTAGAGCATAGGTAACACTAATGAGAAAACCCATTGTACTAGCAATATGCTAAAGCTTATACTACTAATCAAAGTAATGGGAATATCGTAATCAAGCATTCTAATATTAAGTACTAGTTTAGTAATCATGTATCCATAATGTTGAACAAGCTGGTAACTTATTTAAGCATGGTGAAGCAATAGGGATAGTAAGCACAGTGTTGATTGGGCTAATATTAGTCAGAAAGTACAAGTGTAATTCAGGTAATTTGATACATAGAACAACAAGGTTACTAATACAGCTTATACGAGCTTAGATCAGCTAAACTAGAGAGAAAGAGTGATACTTCAATAGTAAGCATTTACCAAATTAACTTTATTCACTCAGATTAGTATGAGTAAGTTATGAAATAACTTGAAATCACCTATACCCCTTAGGTATGGCACTCTAACCTATGCACTTGTACCACTTGTACCAACCTAAGTTGAATATTATTGCATAAAGCATGTAAAATATAAGACATATAGGGAATATACTGAATATAACATATGTTGGTCGATGTGAAAATACACGTGTCGTATTTATAATTTTATACTACAAAGCCTGAAGGAACACATCCCTGTGTAAGGATAATATTATCTATTTGTTATTATATAGCAGATATTATTTATAATACAGGGTATATCACACTTTTAGCATCCACAAATGGTCTATGGTGAGTTTTTTTTGATAGGCAGCATAGTTTTTGGTCGATGCCAAGTTTATTTTACTTTTTCAGTCATTGCCAACACAGTTACTCTGCACCAGATTCTTGAATTCAAAAGGAAACATCTGAGGATCATTCATATCTATAGTTATGATTACCATATTTCACATGCGATTGCCAACATCCAAAATTGCTCCAATAGTCATACTTCTCATAGTTTCTATTAATGTTGATATAATTATGATAGTCAATAGATTTGCTTATATGTGTTCAATCTATAACCAAGATGTGGACATACGAAAAAGCCTCTCTATATTTAACAATTTGATATAGATCCTATATATACCACGATCATCCAGACGTCTATATACATAGCAATTGCTATTAATTCCATGAAATACCAGAAACTCAGATTAGCCAATTTAGTTTCTTGCTGCTACAAGGCCTGCAAGGTAGCACAACCTCTGCTAAGAATAAATAACATGCTAAGGCTCCCAGTTTAAACACAAATGGTTAGCAAAATACAGGATTTTAGCATGTTTGGACAAGAGTCAAGTGAAAAGAGGCAGGATTTAGCATTTGTGGTTTTATAGATGTTTTATGACTAACAATGTATTTAATATAATACTCAAAAGAAAAATGCTGAACCACCAAACAACATGCTGATTCAAGATAAAGGTTTAATATACTAGTTACAGCCTTGGCATCTGTTATCCTAGACCTCATGATTCATGTGAATTGTTTCATGTTAAATTAAGATCTGAAGTAAAGAAAGAAAATTGAAAATGTCCAAACTCACCATTTACGAAACTGCCTCCACACATTCTGTGGCAACAAAATGTAATCACGCCCTTCCATTAACGTGTCATGAAGCTCAGGCTCCACATGAGAGTCTTCACACTTGACATCCACAACTAAATCTGAATTGTTAATACTGGCAGGCATTTTTTTTGGCGAAGTCGAAATAGTAGACAAATGCTCATATGACTTTGGATGGTGAACAGTAGTGTCCTTGCTTGTGCTAGTCCAACCCTCACAAACATAATCTAACCAGTCTTCCCACCATCTGAAGTTTAGAAGGTAATATGTGTCGCCCTCCTTCATGTTGGCTTCTGCAGCTTCTGTACTCTCCCTGATTATTGCTTTCTCTTCTTCCGCGTCAATGCTGGGCGCTCCATTGTATAATTTGAACGGGGAATGCCATCCTCTATAACAAAATTCTCATTTATCGGATATGAAAACCTGTAATTTCTAACCCTGCGACAGCCAGAGGCTCCGAGCAGAAATTTTCCAAGGTTGTTGGAGACTATTTCCTGTACGTTTTTACAAGTAACATTGTGGGGCATATATATACGCTATATATATATATATATATATATTAACCCAAATATCTATATATTAACCCAAATGTGTCTTAGAAGTCATAAACTCTGCATATTTTATGATCATAGGCCCCTACTTCTGATTCAGCATTTCATTTTATATGACGCGTTATCATGCACAACTTCTACAGCCTGCAGTCTAGAATCTACAGATAAATCAACAATTAGTCACCAATATATATATATATATATATATTTTTTTTTTGATGGAAGCATCACTGAAAATCTTCATTTCGCCTTGACTTTCCCTAATGTCCATGAAGAGCCATAGACCATTGATGGTAAAGCCCTAGCTTCATGATGCCCTAGCCTTGCTAAAATGCCCATGAAACTCTTGTGCCCAACACCCAAGATGATGGAAACCCTATGTCTAAGATAAAGGAGTATTAAACCCTGTTAATACCCTAAACCTAGCACAAAACCCCTAACCCTTATCTTTTATTGTTAAAGATAATAACCCCAAACATTCTCCTAAAATTATTGGTAAAATCCTAATCCAAGATCCCTTACGAAAATCCTAAATTATAAACCTTCCCAAAAATCCCTAAAATCTAACCGCACATTATTAAAAAATAAAAAATAAAAAGCGTTATGGTAAAATTTTATAATACCCTAAGTACATGCATAATCAATACACAATTAAATGTCAAGACACCACATAATAAGACTGCTTCATTAACTAACCAAACGATATACATATCCAAAAGTTATTTATTTATTTATTTATATATATATATATATATTTTTTTTTTGGGGCATAGTCTTTATAACATGTTGAACATTGTATAAACTAAACGTATTACTCCACGACTCCACTGTACAAGTCGGATTTAACTCTTTTTTTCTTTGACGTCGGTTGACCATATGACGGCCATACTTTATAAATTTATATAAATACGACTTGGTTCCCTTTATTCCGGAAATTGAAGTTCGATCAAGGCAGTCGCATATATAAAAGGGAAGACGCAAGTCAAAACAGAGATTAGGTTAGAGAAGCAGCAATACAAGTCGACGAGTTCACAACTTGTGAACCAAAGAAGAATAACGAAACCGCGTTTGTTATTTTTTGACTCAGCTAATACGCATCATCTGAAATACAAAGTAGAACCTGACAGTGTTTTCGAATAACGTGAACTTGGGATTGAGGCAGTGTGAAACGTTTTTGGAAGCAGCGTTCTAAATTTTGGAGCAGCGTTTAAATTTTGGAATGGTATTTCAGATTTGGAGCGGAGTTTGAAATTTTGGAGCAGCGTTTTTAAATTTGGAGTATCAAAAGTATCATAGGAACTAATTGTTTATAGTTATAGCTTGAATGGATTAAATTTAAACTTATACGGCCTATAATTTATATAATAAATGAAATATAACCAAATTTCTAACTTTCCATTATCCGAATTCACGCTATGTGCTCTATAATTAAATTTTATATTTTTAAAATAAAATAAACTATAAATGAATTAAAACACAAATATATATTTAATTCCATCTTCAGTTTATCGGCAATCACATTATTTTCCTGATAATTAATTTTATATAACAACGACTTTCATAAGTCGGTCAAATAAATAATTTCTTTTTATAACCACGACTTCACAAAGTCGGTCTTCCTTCGATGTTTGATTTTATTAAACCATGGCTCTACAAAGTCCGCAGACCAATTGTAATGAGGACCTGTTTTATAACCGTAGTTTGCCATACTACGCCTCAGCCAGACACCTCATAAAATTTCTCCCGAAAGCCACGTTTTCGCCTTAAGAGACCACACGTTATGAATTAAAATTGCCTCGGTGCTAAGCGTACAACATGCTATAACTTCCCGCAGGCATGCAAAAGGGTTAGTCCCATTAGTCACGCTGTGCGGTGATGGGAGTCCGAGTTCTTTTGAGTATTCAGTGCTAAAAATGAAATATATACCTGAAACAAACTCTCTATCATGTAATTTTCCCTTTCTGATTGGAATCTGGACATTTATCCCTGGATGGTGCGCTGCATTAAATTCTAACTTGGTATCTATATTTCAATCACCCCTTTTTAGATGATGGACGGTTTTGGTTTCTTTTTGCTTGGAGGACTGTTTCGGGCTTCTCTCTGTTATGCGGCTTCAAGGATGCAGTGGTGTACAATATCATTATATATGGTCGCTGCAGACAGAGGATTTGGAGGAGCAGAAATCTGGTTCGACCATGTCATAAGATGGATGACTACTGGAACGTAAGGCTGCTAAGGGCATTTAATATGTTGGAATGTTATCGTGTGAATTTAGCCGTATTAACATTTTGGCACTGTGAAGAGTACACAAGAATGACCTACTTCATATGTTTTGGTACTTCATTTGTGTTAACTTGATCGGATGGTCAATATAATAGAAATTTCTTGTTTCTTGTTTGATAAGGTTAACAATCCCTAGATTTTGTAGCTGCTTTTAACAATCTTTTGATGCATTTTTTTTTTTTTGAATGCTGCAATTGATTCGTTGTGTCATTAGTTGTAGTTCTTGCAATACGTTCTAACTCTATCACCTATAGTGGCCATAAACTCTGTAGCCATACTCCTTTTAAAATATCTGGTTTGAAGGCATTTGCCATTCCTTTTATCGCTTTTGAATGATCTTTTCTCATTTACAGCAAACCTCATCATTTTCTATCCTGAGTACTGTATATTTCCTACCTTTTGTTTTTCATTATGAAGAAGGTCAAAATTAAACTTTCTGATAATTTTTTTAGGAGAGCATTTAACACGAAGGATAGCGGTGACAATTACATGATAGGTTCTGGATTTGTTAGAATCTGGGTTTGCGTGCTATTAATTAGAATTTAAATTAATCTTTCAATTGCCTTCACGTTTTCAGTAGGTACTCCACCTTGGCTGTTTCATGTATTGCTGTCAGCAGTTTTGAAATTCAAGATTGTACAGAAGGAGTTCATTTTTAAGGGCTCTCCAAGGCAAGCTCGAGGGAGGGTATAGATTGGCTTGAGCAAATTTCTGTCATGCCTGAAGATACATTCAAGGCTGATCTGTTCTATGTAAATATCTGTTTTAAAACAGTAATAAAGTGGCTGCATCTACCAGAACTGTATTATTGTAGTGTCTGGTTTGTTTTATTCTATAATTTAGAACAGTGTAATCTACAGGAAGACACTAAGGCACTTAACACACCAAAGCACTTTAACACAGGTCTGAAGGTTTAAACAAAGCTCTGCTCTGTATTAATGTTTGTCCTCTTTAAATTTGGAACAACCAGAAACTGCAGCAGTCTTATAAAAAATTTTTTTAACTCTTTTTTTTTTTTTTTTTAATGGGCCTATAAGGTCGGAAAGGGTTTGAAGCAACCTCTGATACCAAGTGTAAGGTTCCCTAACATACAAAAAAATTATTTCAGGCAAATATTAATCTAAGTACAGAAATTGCATTTCAGACACATATTAATCTAAGTGTATATCCAGCAGTAACGTATTTCAATGAAATGTAAAGTTCCATACACAGAGATTTAATTGCAGACAAAATATATTCAGCAGTGATGTATTTCAAATGAAAATTTGTAGTGAAATTAAATGGAGAAACAATTCTATACCTAAAAGAAATACCTGGAACGCAATTGATGATTTTGAGGATTGTGATGATAGCTCTCCTCCCAGTGATGCTGATGCTGTCGTGAACAGAACAGATTACCGGGACAATCCAATCCTCCCAGCCAAATCTGGGAACAATCCCAGACCCAGAGGATGTCTCCTCTGCCCCCGTGCCCAGATTACCAAGAACCAGAGACTCCTCCTCCAATAGTTAAATCTGACCATTCAATCTCCCTTTCACCGCCCCCCGTTCTTTCCCTCAAAACCTCCTTATATAAATTTTTCCCCACCGCCATTCAACCTCTTCACCGCCTCTTCTCCATCTAGATAAGGTCTTCTTAAAAGATGGTACGATTAGCATTTAAGGAGATGTCAGTGGCATTTAAGAGGAGGTGTGATATTTATGTTTATTTAATCTGTTAAGAAGTATACGGCTTGACTTTGAAGGATATTTAAGAAAAAGGCTTATGTTATAATATTTAACTCAACTTTGAGTATATGTATGTATTTTAATTATTTAAAATTTTATTTTCTTTTCATTAATCCTTTTTATATACTTTATGCTAAACCCATATGAATTTTAGTCTGAAACCTTATCATTAATTTCTAACTTAGGTAAGCTTGATATTAGTAGTTAGGTGTACTAGTGCGATGTGGGCGGTATAGGCAGGTGTAGCTATCACATGCCTATATCGTTCACATGCTAATATCGTTTTGTATATACTTGGGAATGGGTCGTTACATATGTGCAGTTCATTTAATTATGTTTATGTGGACTAACATGCACATTTAAGCCTGTATAAGCCATAGTCATTTAAAAGATCTTAATACTGTACACGAGATGGTTGGGTAGTACTCGACCCGTGATCGGATCAAGTGGTATCAGAGGAGGTGACTGCTTTGCAGGATGGGCAAAGGAGCGAAGCACGTTGAAAGACTGCAAGAGTTGCAAGAGATAAATGAAAGCCTTCAAGCCGAAAATGCAGAATTGCGAAGATTATTGCTCGATAAGCAGGAGCATCAGGAGATTCTACAAGCCAAAGGGGAGATATTGTCTAAATTGCAGAAGGCTGAGACAACGGAGGCTGCATCTCAAACCAAGGTATATGATGTCACTTCATGTTTTGTTCTCTCTCAATATGAAACTAATGTTGGCATGAAAATCCTCACGAAGATGGGGTATAGCGGAGGTGGACTTGGCATAAATGGCCAAGGAATCACCCATCCATTGGAGGTTGTACCAAGACAACCATTTACAGGCTTGGGTTATGGACAAGAAGAGGGAGGAGAATGCTCGGAGGTAGCTAAAGCAAAAGCCATCTCTTCATCACCTGATTCCAAGAAAGGAATCAAGCCACCTAGTCCTCATCAGTTCAAGGACAAGCCAAGAAGGTGTGACAATCATTCAAATTCTGCTTTTGCATATAGGAGAAGTTTTTGCTTTCATAGATCTGCTAACCGTGATGTAGTTAAGCATCATACAAAGAAAGAGTGGGTTAAAAAGACAGATGTATCCACAAGAAGTGAGACCAAGAAGAATGAAAACCTTCTGAATCCTCCTATCATGAAGACACAGTTGAATGGGAAACGACATAATTTCTGCAGTTTCTACAAAATCAGTGGCCATTGGGAGAAGAAGTGTTGGAAGTTGCACCCCGAAATTCGCCACAAGTCAAGCAGACATATGGTGAAAGAGCTTGTGAAGAAGGCCCCATCCACCATTCGAAAAGCACGCTTACAAGAAGGAATTGCTTGGTTATGGTTTGGTAAGCAGTTCATGATGTTTTTGCAAGTTATATTTATGCTCTTTTGCAAAATTTCGAGTTTTATGGGGGAAAGTATCTGTCTTTTGATGGAAAATGCTCAAAATTCGCCTGACTCAGAATCAGCAAATAATGGCACCATCGTGAAGAGCTCGAGAAGAGGAGTTTGATGACACTTGAATCGCGTCAAAAGGCCTCCGGATGGAAAAGTTATTGCAACCTGAAGTTTTGTCAACACAGGAAATAACGGGTGATGAATTATTTGCAACAAGCAAGGCATATGGATATATCACCACATACAACAATTGTCGAAGTGACGAATCGCCTATTTAATGTGTTACAGACAAGAGGGCATCGAAAATTACTCTAGGAAATCTACAACAACCTGGGCTTAGAATCTTTGGCACTAGGCCTTTGCACCCGCTGTAGATAAGAAATTTCCCGAGTTAGTAAGACAACAATCTTGTACCGTGCACAAATCGAGGTGACTGATCTTTTTCCAGACATGACATTGCATCTAAAAATTGGTTTGGTACAAGTTAAGAGAGTCCAACTTTAAAGGCACATGTCCCGGTCCAACAACTTTTAGATTGAGCCTCGTCACCTACATATGCATCCTTTTGCCCCACCCCCACCATGACCCCAGTATGACGTGGGCGACCAACAATACTTGGAAACACTGCCCTGGGAGCATCATCTCCAACAAATCCAACCTTGACCATTCCAGTTCCATTGTCACAGACAAGGGGTTGGATATCCTCTGTGTTGGCCATCTTCAATTAAATGGAGAGATAACTGCAAACTCGAAATAGAGACGAAAATTGAGGGCTTGCAGTGTCCGTCGTCTGAGCTCTTTCCTTCTTTCCTTCACCGAGAAATGAAATGAAAAAAGTATATTTCCACATTGATGTGATGACATCTCCTTTGACAGTCATTGGTTCAATGCTTTGTAGGTCCGTTCCCCTGTTTATAATCTAGTGGCGAATGAAGTAGAGCGAACCAGTAGCCCATCTTATGAGGATATCAAGTCGAATGGTTCCATCCATGGCGAAATTGGCAGTGCAACGACGAATGCCATGGTTTACCTGCGGGTTGGAGTGAAGGCACTGCTCGCGCTTATGTGGAGGCTCGGTAGAACCGATGTTGAGAGCCACGGTGCTCGCCGGAGCGCTGAATGAAAAGGGGAATGAAGAGGGTCAGATTGTCTGCAAGGAAGCGACTGGACCTCCTTACTTCGGATCCCGTGCTAGCGGAAGCACAGACGAGGCGACAGTTGCCTTGCCTTCTTCCACTTTCAGAAAGTCGGTCAGGCAGATAGGAAAACTTGGAAGGTTTGTGGCGTCATTCCAGAGATCCAGAGCGATAATCTATCCGGCCATACCAGACATGGAAAGTTTGTAAGATTTTCGCTAATGCAAGCGAATTGTTTTGGTTACTGCGGAATTTGGGCGGTGACATGTTCAATTCAGATACATGGCCTGAGTGGAGAATAAAGCCATCTTTTGAAAGGTTACAGTTCAAACTGATAGCAAAGCTTGGGGGAGACAAATTGTTACCTTTGAATCTACAACAACATGAGACAGGTAAACCCGTTGAATCATACTCAATGAGATCCTTAGTGGCATAGAGATGCATGCACCGAACAGGGACTCGAATGTGGTGCAGAGGAGCTGATTCAGAGGGAAATGTTGCTAACTTTGTGGAATTCGTGGATTGGTTTTCCGTTGATAGCTGTGGATTGCCGAATTTGGAGCCAGAAAATGGGCATTCAGTTGATAAAATCATGGGACGATTCCACCAAATATGCCGCACAACCTTCACCGCGTCGATTATGGCTCGGCCTGCTACCACGAAGGTATTGGATTTGATTGTCGGCTAGCGCTAGAAGGAGGGCCAACCCAGAAAATGGCCGCTTCGAGATCGACTGTAATGTAAGTGGCAGTGGTATGATTTGAATTTGAGTAGAAGAGCGGACTCAAATAATATAATCTCCCTGCTGCAATATAGTTTTGTATAATGGCAATGAATAATCATATGGATGTAATACTATCAACCGAGGAGGTGGTAGTGGTAGTATCGGATCTCAGAGTGAAGTTGAGAGGCGAGCCTTCTGTCATCCGGCCAACGGAGGGTACAAAGAGGCGATTGTTTTTCCTCTCAAATATTGATTAAGTTGTCCTCTTCACTATGGAGACCGTCCATTTCTTTGCCCACAATCCGCGATTCCCATTCCAAGACGTGGTTGAACTGCTTAGGAATGCTCTGAGTACATTGCTGGTGCAACACTATGAGTTCTTGGTGGGAAGGTTGAGGCTCAACCCAGAAAATGGCCGCTTCGAGATCCACTGTAATGCAAGTGGAGCACTTTTTGCAGTTGCCAATAGTGAGCTGCCCATTGAAGATCTCAATGACATAACGTGTCCCAACCCTCCTTTTAAACAATTGCTTCTCCTGCATCAAGGGCAGCAAGAATTAGCAGCGACAGTCTCCTCATTATCCTCGTTTGCATGTTGACAGATGCTTCAATTGGCATTCTCTTTTCGGTTATTAATAATTTTGCCACCGCCTTTTGATTCGTGCCCAAAATCTCTGCAGGATTTGGGTACACAAACCTTCACGAGCCACGCACTGAACAACAGTCCCAGCTTAAGGTTTCCTTACATGATTGCAAGGGGATTCAAGATTATCTTTTTTTGGGAGGTTGCACCGGGTTATCTTCCCTTGGTCGAATCCATCTGTTCAAATTTGACTAGCCGGAACTCGAGTTATGCAACAATTCAAGGTGCAGAACTTACCAATCTCCTTGGTCACTGACTCACTGTCACAAACTACAACGCTTATGGGTATTGGATTATATTGAAGATAAAGGGCTTGAAGTGGTTTCCTCAACTTGCAAAGATTTGCACAAACTGCTTGTTTTCCCAAGGTGGGTTTTGTTTATTTTAGTTTCCAGACTATTAAAAACCCATGCCCATTATTTACCCTATGCCTAGAAAATGAAGAGGGCACTTTCATAATGTACATTTTGTAAAAGGGTGGAATTTTTATCATTTGTGCTCCTTGTTATGTACACATTATTTTGAGGGGATCTAAAACTTTGTAATTTTCCTTTGTGCACATATTTGGCACATTAAATTACTTTGTGATTGCCATGTAAAAGGCGATAGTTGCCATCATAATTTGGCATCGAAAATTGGGCATGTAAATTGTTGAATGCCATGTAATAGGCCATAGTTGCAACTTGCCACCATGAAAATCATGATGTAAAGCTGATTATGAAACATTGTAAAAGGCTTGTGTTAGCCACTCTTATGTGAGGGAGAGTGATAGGCGCATTTTTGTGCACTAAGCCTTGTTGGCTTCTTTGTAATCAGGTTGAATGAGGCGATTGCCTAAGCCATTTTGGCATGTAAACTTGACCAATGAATTCTAGGCAAGTGTTATAAACAGGTATGATCAGCTACAGGTTGCAGCTTTCGGCAGATGTGGGCTTCTGAATTCCGATTCTGAAGGACCGCAGTGAAGGTATCTTGTAGAAATGTGCCTTTTCAGGCATTTGTGTTGCAACAGTTGCAGGTGTTGGCATAATGTTCCGATTCCGAAGAACGTCAGGTGAAAGAGTCATGATGGGATGTGCCTTTCAGAGACATTTGCATACAATTGAGTTGATTGAAGTTGATACTTTTGAAGACCAAAAGTTTCTTTGTGGGGAGGTGTGATCCAGAAGGACCTTCGCACCTGAAAAGAGCTTGGCGCCATGATGATTTGAAGTTGGTGACAAGTAATTAAGTGGGTGAAATGATGCTTATGCATTTATTTATGCATTTTATTAAAATCCATGCATTATTGATATAAATTAATAATTGTGAGAGAAATTTGTCTCACATTATTCATTAATGTAATTAGGGAAATTGGTTTTATGTGAGAAGCCACCTCCCACCAATTCTCTATTTTTGCTCAAATATAGGTTGAGAGAATCAAGGGGCATGGTTGGAAAGTCTTTAGGTGGTTTTGAGACTTTTCCATTATTGAACCTGAGATTGTTGGAGGTCCTACTTTCATGGACTTTGTTTTTCCTTCCTTGTAGTTAGGCCCTACAATTGTGGGTCTTGTAATTAATACTCTTTGCTGGAGAGTGGGTGAGGAAAACTATATATATTCCTTATGTAAGCCATGAGAAGGGGGAGAAGACAGGAGATAATACTTAGCCATTGAGAGCCATAGTGTTTGGCTAATGCTCGACCAAAGAGCTTGAATGTAAGAAGCTTACTTTGACGAAGGAATATAGAGGATCTGCATCCCAATTGAAGCAGATCCGGAGATGTAGTCCCAGAGAGATGGAGGGGTGAACTCCGTTACCAATTGATTGTCTCTCTCTTATGTGTTTTGTGCTTCTTGATTGTGTGCAGTTCATTTAATTATGTTTATGTGGACTAACATGCTCATTTAAGCCTGTATAAGCCATAGTCATTTAAAAGATCTTAATACCGTAGACGAGATGGTTGGGTATTGCTCAACCCGTGATCGGATCATGATAGATACTGTGAATTATTTTATGTACCCTTGCTGACATGAGGGGTAACAGGCCCTACAATGTGTGATCACCCCCTGCAAAACCCAGTGGGTCCTCTAAACCATGTGTGCCGAAAGATCCACTCCAAGTCCTCCAATCCTATCTAGGATGAAAGGAGTTGAGAGTGGGTACTAGCAGGATCGGCCATGGCTGACCATAATAGGCCTAGGATACCATAATACATAGCCTCGACATGGCCTATAGGGCTTTTGACTTACATTACTTGGACTTATAATGGTGCTGGCAAAAATCAGTATGTGCATATATGTACTCCTGCTAAAAGGGGTGTAACATTTCCTTACTGAATCCATCTATAGTAGACACTGGACAGCTTTCTCACCAGTGAAAAGGTTGATGAAAATAATCCAACTATGGTTTTATATCAGAATATCTGCTAAAATATCAGGGCAGTCTGGATTGCAGAAACACCAAAGAAGACAGTTTAATTTAAACTTTAGTATTTGGCTGGTTAAATGATGACCTTGTTCTTAGGTTTCTGGAACCTCACACTAAGCTGAGGAATGAACATGGTGAAGTGATCTGGAATTCTTTTTGTTTCCTTTATTCCTCAATGACTGATAAATATGGTACTTAATAAACACAATATTTCAAATGGATTGCCTACGTGACCTTCCCATGATAAACTTCACCTTTTTGTTGTATTGCACTTCTATCTTCTGCAGGAGCATAGAGCTTAGAAGGGAAGTTCCTTCTTTCTTCTGTTTTTATGAGGAAATAATGCTCTACAACGTAGTGTGGCATCAATATTTGCTCTGTTAATTGGTATCCCATCTTTGCATGGTTGAGAATAGATGTTAACTTTGCTGAAATATACATTTTGTTCTAGGGAGTGGAGGATCGTTCTCAACACAGGAATCGTGCAATTGCATTAGAGCGACTGCGTAAATTGATAGCTCTCAAAGGTTTGTCTGCTCACAAATAATGTAGATTTTATGTTGGAGAAATATTTGGTTTGATTACTTGTTTATGTGGCAAATTTAATCATTCTATTGTTTTCATGAAGAAGATGTACATTCTTTGGCATCTAACGAACTAACTATTATTTCAATTATTTGAGAAATAGCTCTATTTAAGAGATGTATTTAAAGGATTACAGTGCTTCACGCCTTGTCCTTAAAACATTAATAACTGCATTATTGAGGGTAATTTCTCCAGTATGGATTCTACATTCTTTGTGCCATCGTGGACAAGCAATTACTTGATTAGACGTGGTTTGTTGACCACTCCAAGATTGCATCTGGTTCTATCACCAATGTTTGTTCTGTTTATATAGTTATTTATTAACTGAATTTTGATTTGAAGCATATCACGTGAAATGCTTGAATTTTTGTTGGCATAGAATTCTAATGGGCCTGACAGTTAAGAACATCTGTTTCCTTCTTGGAGGTTAAGCAATCAAATCCCTGCACAGTGGAGAAAGTCCTTTGTCCCACAAACAAGGGGTTCTTATGCGTCAGTTTGGCGTCTAGCCAAGCTGTGACCTTAAATTACATTATTATGACTTGCTTTAACTCGTTCAATGATTTTTTGTAATCCTTAAGATCTTGGTTGTATATTCTCTACATAATTTAAATGTGGTTTGTTTATATGGTTGTAGATGTACAGAAAGCCACCCCAACTTCAAACTCTTTCTGAATACGTTGCTGATCTACTTAAATTGCTTTTTCAAGTTTTGAGCTTCTTCTAGGAACAGCATGTGAAATATATCATTAAGTTTTGTTGGTGTGGAGAATTCTAAGCTCTAACATAAATGATATTTTGTATAATCCATAGGATATTGGTTATAATTTCTCCTTTAATTCTGTTTAAGGGTAGTTTTTTTATCTGGGAGTAGCTATATGTTTGACAGAAAACCTCATTCCAAAAATACTTATGGAAGACACTTATTTTCTTGTTTCATCTGGTCTGAATTTCTTCTAGGTTGCTCTTGATTCTTGATCATCTTGGTCATACCTCAAGCTTACTGTATAGAAATTTTGTCACAAAATTTATAGCTTCTGTGCAGACATCTGAATGAGAAAGGTTTACGTTAATATGAATTTGCATTGATGGCCACCATCTGTGGTAAATTGGTAATGGCAAAAGACACTCGGAAATCATCTACGAAAATCTGAGAACTTCATACAGATATGATGTCTAAACAGCTTGTGTTTACTGGTTCACCCAATGCATTAACAGTGAGCATTTCTTCTAATTTGTTATTCGCAGTTTCTTCTATCATTGCTTCCGATCTTGGAACAAATGGCTCAAATACATTCTGTGATATTGTCTTGAAAGAAACTAGTAAATTTCCTGTGTGTGGCGATTATGCACTTGACGAGTAAGTAAATAAATAAATAGTTGTTAAATAAGGATGATAAATGAATAAAGACATCTAATAAATGTTGCACAGGTATCTGTTCCCAGCCCTGTGGGATGTGTCCCTTGCATTTTGTTGTACCTGGGGACCTGGGGATGATCCATAATCGATCACCCTATGGCCAACTTGATTCACCAACATGAACCCTAAATTAAAATTTTGAGCAGAACTTGTTTATCTGTGCTTATTTCCTTCTGTGAAGTTAGCAACTGTAACTTCAAAATTCAAATACTCAGTGCAAGAAGAGTATAATCACACATAGTAAAACATAGAGATAACCCTGAAGAATCCAGTGTGGGAAAACACAAGTTTGAAATGGCTTGTTCAACTCTTTGTTGATTTTGCGAGAAATTACAAAAGGAACAATACACTCTGTGTTGAGACTTTATGTATTTTAATTTTTTATGCACACTACTGCAATGGATGAATAGGAACTGGTGTCTCCTACTTATTTTTTATGCACACTACTGCAATGGATGAATAGGAACTGGTGTCTCCTACTTAGATTTTGTGCACACAGTTTGGGATTTGGGGCAGTCTCGGTTGAGAATGGTGTAATCTTCACATGTTTACGATGGATTCATATTATATCAGTAATATCTGTGGCTATGGCTTGTTCATTTATTGTAATACTAGGTTATGGTTAAGGCTGACTTAGTCAGTCTAATCTGGGCCCATAGCTACTCTTGGGGAGGGTGCTCTACTGCTTGAGATGTGTATAATTATACATTCAGGTATTGTTTCTAAATCATCAAGTGCTGTTTTCTCCTTTTCATTGCAGGTTTTAGGGTTTGTTGGTGGTTCCATTTGGTCCACTCTTTCTCTCGTCATCTCAACATGGTATTAGAGCAGGTGAGAACCTTATTCTACTCATTTTGTTGCTGGTTAGGATTTTTCTTGGCTGTTCATGTTGGTATTTTCAGCCCTTGCATGCAGAAAAATCCTAACTTGAGGAATAGAAGGGCACCTTATTTAGGGTTGTTTTTGAACCTGTTTTGTGTTCTTGTGGAGACCTTTTGCACAGGATTGAAGTACCTAGCATGAGGGCTTTTTTGTTGTTTTATTTCAATGTTTTTTTATCTGGCCAGATCCAAAAATTTCTTCACTAGTTGCATCATCTATGGGCTTCTTTACTAGTTTATCCACACCATCCATTACTTCAGGGATTTTCTAGTGCCGATTTACCACTGATTTAGGGTGTTCAGTGAATTTCCCCTTCAAAATGGTGCTCTAGCAGCGTACCAACCTAAATCCTTGTACACCCTCCATTTTTTTTTAATTTACAATAAATCCAGATATTTTTTGGCTAGCGGCATTACCCTTAGGCTGGAGGGGTTTCCAGATCTGATTTCTCTTTTTCACTACAGATTTGGATATTTTTGGCTAGTGCCATTGCCCCAAGAAAACATAATTTTAGGTCTATTTTTTCTCTTCTTAGTAGCTTATCAAGAGATTTTAGGCTAGAAGCATTGCCCTAAGGGTTGCAGACTAGGGTTTCTAGGTCTATTTTTGTTTCAACAACAAATCTGAAGGTTTTTGGCTTAGTGGCATTAACCCAAGGGCTGCAGAACTAGGGTTTCCAAATTTGATTTTTTCAGCTGATGATCTAGATATTTTTACCTAATGGCATTGCCCTAAGGGTTGTGTTATCTGCTCATATGCACATGGCAGATAACGAGACTTCAATGGCCAATGGATGAGGCACTCATAATTTTTTTTGAAGATCAGAAGTCCAGCAGGGCATTTTTGCCCTCTTCTTTCTCTCTCCTCTTCTAACAAATTCTGTACCCCCATATGGAGGAATTGTAATAAATGAATGCTAACATGATGAACTTATGTAATAGACTTAGGCAACTTGGTACCCGGTCACTAAGTGAGTCCACCCTAGTGTGTTTTTTTCACTCGACCAATTATTTTTGCTTTTTAGCGACAAATAACTAGACAAGTTTTTTTCACTTAAATACCTCCAAAGCTATACTGCGGCTTAATAATTGGGCCTTGAGTGTGTTCTAATGTCTAGGGTCAATGTATATTACCTTGCTAGGTCATATTCAAAGTCTTATGGAATTTGACTAGGTTATTTAAAAAATTCCCGCAAGATGGGACTCTTAATTAATTTCCTACGTAATAATTTAATTAAGTGATACTAGGAAATGTTGGTGGCATGTGGGTGCTCAAAATTCATGCTCAGAGCACCAACATTGTCCTAGTACCCACTTTAGGGGTTTAAAAATGATAATTTTTCCATAAAAACCCAATTTTTCCAAAGGTGATGATGAAAAGACAAGAAAATTGCAAAAAATTAATAAGTGGGGCCATATTAAAGTCATATTTGCATGTCAAATGATCAAGTAAGATGACTTGGAAAGAGCAGTTGAGTTCAATGGTGATTTGGCAGCCACATAAGGGTTGGTTTCCTCTAGGCTAAGTTAACAACAGTTTGAAAGGGGCCCGAGTTGCCAGTCAGCAGGCTGAGATTCCCTGCCACCCCTACGGATTTGCTACAAGTTAAGGGGGTGACTGGAAAGTGAGTTAATTTCTCTCCTCCTCCACACGTTGCATACTCAGGAGAGTTGTCAGTTGGAAACCATATGCTCAGCCAGTTGACAGAGCAATTAAGGAGCACACAGCAGAAGTTAAGGGACATGCAGGCCCCAACTGACAACCACATGCACAACAAATTAGGGGCTGTCACATGCCCAGAATTGAGGACTGATACACAACTGATTTAGGGAGCAGTATGAACTAGTCACATAGCGAATATCTTAGCCAGATTTGAGGGTGACAGCGCAATCACAACAATTTTTGGAGAAATTCATTGGCTGTCTCTTGGGCCTCTCTCCTTTCCCAAACTCTATAAATTTTAACACATTTGCTCTCACTGGGAGGATGGAAAGCTTGAGAGTTTGGGTAAATTCTGTTGTAATTTTGCTACATTTTGGGTAAACTATGTTTGGGTAAACTCTGTTGTAATCCTGAATAATAACTAAAAATAAAATAATATCTTCAATTTATCTACTGGAAACATTGAACTGTTTGCAAGTATCGTGCATTGAAATCTAGAATTGGTTCACTAATTGCTGGAAATCTGCAAAATGATCTTCATTCTGCCGATCTTCTGCTGCTAGGTGTTTTCTAAAAGCTGATATCTCCATGCCCTTGAAATCTAGAGCTGCTGATTCTGCCATTTTTCTTTCAACTGATAATTTTGTGCCTTAAAATCTGGGGTTTGTGAAGCTGTCCCTAAAGATCTGTCAATTGCTTCAATTGATTAATGATTTATGTCACTTTTTGACAATGCTTCACCATTTATAGAATATTTTGGAAGGAAATATTTGATAAATGTTTTTTCAAATATTTTGTAAATGAATTTCATATTTTTCTTTTTTCATGAATTTCTTAAATGAAATTCTCAAAATATCTCCTCAAATAATTGCATCCCATAAATCCATCCATTATTTGAAATTATGTCTTGTTTTTCCTTCTCATGGATTTTCAAAACTATGTGTTGTTTTTCTTTTCCATGGATTTCCAAAACTATGTGTTGTTTTGCCTTCCCATGGATTTCCAAAACTATGTGTTTTTGTTTTTACTTTGCCTTTTATCCTTGTAAAATTAATTTGGATAAGAATTTTATCCAAATTCCATTTCCCATGCATTTCTCCTCTTTATGTCATAGTAAAAGCAAAAATATATTTCTTCTCTGTAAAAACTCATTTTTTACTCCATTTACTTTCCCCTGTAATATTAATTCAAATCTGTAAATCTTGTTTTAACATAGCCTCCTATCTGTAAAACTCATTTACATGATTCTCATTTTTGCTCACTTGTACATTAGTTTCATAAACATATGATCGCAAAAGTCTCCTTTTATTTTCTCTTGTAAATTAATTTTCTTGCACCCGTGAATTCATTTCACTTGTAGTTGTAAAATCAATTTTACATGTACCTGTAAATTCATTTTACACTGTAACTGATAAATGCATTTCACTTGTACCTGATTTATCTTAGCCTTATTCATCCGTAAAGCATTTTATAATATATCTCCCAAGCTTTAGAGGAATCCAATTAATCGAATGCCAAATGACCTTCCCGCCACATCCTATAAAATTCAAATTAATACGGAGTATGGTTTTCGGAGGGGTGGGGGTGGGTAGTAAATGGTTTTTATGAGGGGGGGTGCAGAGTGAAGCAAGGACTAACAAGTGTAAAACCTAGTAAATTTGAAAACAACATTTCAGACTGCCCCCCTTAGTTAAATGTCAGAGGGGCTGGGGAGGTCCGAAGTCCATTACTTACCATCGATATATTTATTCACAGATCTCGGTCTTTCAACATTGGGGAAAATTAATGCATTAAGTGTGGGGTGGGCCATAGGCTTTGACTTTTGGATTTTTGACTTGGTTGAACGTTGTCTTTGTGATTATGTTCGACCTAAATCAATGTTATCGGAACCGAACCGGTTCTGAAAAACCAGCCGGTCCGACCGGTTTGGAGGCAAAACCGGTCCGAACCGGCCCTCCGAACCGGAAATGACCGGTTCGGTACTGAACCGGCCGGTTCCGTACCGGTCCGGTTCGGACCGGTTCAGAGACCGGTTCCACCGGTTCACAAGCCTGGGCACTAAAAAAAAAATTTTTTTTTCTTAATTTTTTTTTAATTTTTAAATTTTTTTTTCTAAATTATTATTTTTCCTAGTTAATAACGCTACCCTAGCCCCCCCTAAAGCTACTTAAACACCCCCACCCCCTCTATTTCCCTCACACTATTCATGGTAATGTTAAATTCTTAAAGTAAAAGTGACATTCTCCTTAATCTTCATTTTCATCCTTTTACTTAAATTTTTAACATTACCATGAAATGACTCAAGATGTTTGAGAGTGGTTCCGACCTCATTGGATTTCATATGGAGAAAGTAGAATTTTAGATCTCATTCAAAATCCAACAGACTTATCAGTTTTTCAGGATTTCAGGATTGGGTTATTGCAATGTTTCCATCGAATTTTGTCATGTATTAGGGTATGGAACTCGTATTTAATCAAGAGCACCAATCCCTCTATGTACTTTGATGTTAGTGACATTGGTTGTCAAACTCCTCTATCATGACCCTATTAAAAATGTACCCATCACTCAATCAAAACCTTGACTATCGAAGATGATAGATAAATCTATGTTTAAATCAATGAATTAAGTATGAATTTGTGTAAAAAATATCTAATTTTTAATATATATATATATATATATATTTTAAAATATATATATTTTTTAATAAAATAATATATAACGTATCGTATCCCAGAAGTATCCTGTTCCGGGGTCACCGTACCCGTATCCGATTCTTCGAATCCCCGTATCCCCGTATCAGGTGACTTAGGGATTCTGATGATGATTGATGATTTGATCATATGTAGTTTGTAGTATTGTAGGCTATAGTATAATACTATGATCTAACATGTTATTTTGGACTATAAAGGCCTTTTAGAGCCTGTTTCTTGATGTTTGTTACATTTTTTGTTCAACGATGTTTTGCACTAAGTGCTATTTTGGCTATCTGCACCTATATAATGAAAACTTTTTCATATTTGTGTTTAAATGGTTTGGATTAATATGGATGTACATGAATATATCTGGTTTTTCTTTAAAATATGAATATTTTATGTGTTTTTGGTAAACCAATTTTTTTTTTTCTGGTTTTTTTCCGGTTCCGGTCCGGTTCCGACCGGTTCCCGGTCCACAAGGTTTTCCGGTTCGATAACCGGTTCGGTTCCGATAACATTGACCTGAATAAGTTTTTATAACATAACTTTTAACTTTAAATAGATATTTTCATAGAAATATACAATCATATTTTTATAAAGATATGATTATTTTAAAATTAAAATTATTATTATTATAAAACAAAATTAATAAGTCATTCAAATGCATAAATAAGCATATGTTTGAGCATTTATCCAAGAAGGAAATTGACAATTTCTTAAAAAGAATTTGTAGCATTCTTTGGTGAAAGGAATTCCTACAACATTGGCTTAGACTAGGGACCGCCTCCCCTAGTGGGACGCAGAGAACTAGTAGACCAACCGCCTTAAGTGTTGGGCATGGAGTCATACCATAAACATGTGACTTGAAGCTACAATCTAATATAATCAATCTGATACTCCCAACTGAAATATTGCAATCCTTAATTGTGACTTCAACTTATAATCTGACCATTGTAACCTGTTACTTGTATGCATCCTCTGTTTATTTCTGACTATTCTTAGTAGAAAGAATATAAATCTGAAAACAATCAAGAAAATCTCACCAAGACCTCTAACACCATTGCTTGAAAATAATTTTTTATTCATACCTACCAGCTGCTGAAAATGAAACAATCCTCACATTGCACACCAAATCTAAATAATCTAATGCTCACTGAATCTGAAAATAATTAATTTAACCCCACATAGACATTACCTAATTGAATTGAACATCTGCACTGTTAGGTGTAATCTGCTTTCCAATGTAACCACGTGAGGAGTGGATTTTGTTGAGATTTTGTGTATTTGGGGTAGCATCAGTTGTGCTCTAGCTCCCAAATTTTGTGGAGGAACTAGAGTACACTTGACCTACAAGTCCTAGAAAGGGATTTGAGAAATTTCATTTGGTTTGGGAGATATTTAATTAATTAATTATTTTAATGTATTTCGTAAGTCTAAACTTAGGAAAATGAAATAATTAAAGTTAATTAAATTAAACATGTGATGAAATTGTCTTAAGTCACACGGATCGAGCTTTTTTTTAATCTTAGCCATTGATTCAAGATCTGATCATGGCCGTTGGTTTCCCAACGAGAAAAGTATAAAGGAAAGGCTTGGAGTCATTTGTAAAGACACACAGAGGCAGAGCACTAAAGCTAAGTTGAGATTCTTGGGCGGGTTTGCTAAGAATTCTCAGAAGTGTTTCAGCTACAGAGAGGGGAATTTAGGCCAAGGGAATGATCTAATCCCAGGGTCTAGAATAAGCAAGAGACAGAGATCAGCTCAGAGAGGCAACACAGAGAAGCAGGAGAGCAACAGCAAAGAGGGCAGCAACTGTGCTACGCAGGTGTTGCGCAATCTCTCCCAAGACAACGTGATTCAGCTGGAAGCCCTCAGGGGTTACGTAGAGACCCTAGGGGGCAGCGTAAGGATTGCGTCACCCAGTCTGCGCCGTGCAGTAACGCAGCCCTTTCCAGGCCAACGCTGAGGGACGCAAGGGTTTCAGACGCTGATGCAGGGGCTTCAGGGGCATCGCTGGGGTTTCTAGGGCCTAATTTTGGCAGTCTTGTAAATCTCGTTTGAGGGTGTGGATCAATCATAATTTTGGCTTCAGAACAACCAGTGAGCTGCAGATCTATTATTTCTCTGTCGGGTTTTCCAGATCTGGAACCCAGATTTGCTGTATTCAGAAAATTCTTAATAATAAAACCTTCTAGCAGCCAACAGACCGGTTTTCCCGCATTGGGTTTTTCCGGGGACTATTTGTCCAAAAAATCACTGTGTCACTTTGTCTATGTGTGCATGTACTTTTTCTAGATCTGGATTGGTGAAAGTCTGTTATGTGTTTTGCTTCTATATTAATTTGAATTTTCAACATAATAACTTAATTAAGTAGGAGGAGCATTACCAGATCTAACAATAGATTTTTGCATAAGCGCAACATTCATAAATTTTCACAGGGTATCAGAGCAATTGCAGATCTAGGAGGGTCACCAACAGAAGACTGAAGGTTCTTGCTGTAGAAAGCAGCAGGAAAAGGCAGGCAAAAGCAGATCTGAAGGGACAACGCAGTTTTTAGAGGCAGAGTCACGCAGAGGGTAGAGTGATGCAGTCTAACGATGTCTTCCAGCAAGCCCACACATTTACTGCGCGGGGGCAGCCCAGAGACAGCGCTGGATTAGTCTAAAGCCAACCAGTGCGACGCAGATCTGAATCTGTTAGATCCAGAAAAGACTAAAGCATAGCTCCAGAAAATCAGAAGGTGCTGGTGGGGTTAAATTTCTGAAGTTCTTAGATTTTTAGCCAAAGCACAATTGACAAAGAGCGGGAGGAGATCAGCTTCTCAGAGAGTTTCTAGCCAAAGAAACTTGCAGATGGATCAGAGGATCAAAGAGAGCTGAATCATTGTTGATTTGGCAGATTTCTGAGGGAAATCAGTTGTGAGAGGGAGCAGAAGGTTCCTGTTTCGCCAAGGGCCTTAGATCCAGTTCTCTAGCAAAGAGAAAGGGAAGTTCCGACACATTTATGAGCAGATGGATCCTCATGGACTGCGTGATCAGGACAGATTGGATGGCCTATCCAACTTCTCAGTTTGGAAGGCTAGGATCTTGATAGTCCTAGTGGCATATCATCCAAGAGACCATGCAGAGCAAACTCTGGCCACACCAACCGATACAGATCTCCTATGGAAGCATAATGAAGCTGTTGGGCATGCCAAGTGGCTGATCATGGATGGAATATAGGACCATATTGTTCTACACATAGCTGAAAAGAAGACAACTAATGAGATGTGGAAGGCCTTAACTTCGCTCTATGAGGGAAAGTCTGTCCAAAGGAAGATACTGTTGGAGACTCAGATGAGGTCATTCATGATGACCAAGGGAGAAGACATGGAGCATTTCCTCTTCAGATTGCAGTCAATCAGAGATTAGCTGACTGCAACGGGTGCTAAGGTGGAAGATGATGTAATGGTCAAGACTCAAGACTGCTCTCAATGCAGTCACATATGAGTGGGAAACCTTTGTCCAAATTATCTTGGGCAGAGCGGACCTCCCAGATTGGGACAACTTGTGGGCAATTTTGTGCAAGAAGAACTCCGAAGAATCACGAAGAAGCAGTACAGTTCTAGATCGAGAAAAGTGAAGAAGGAAGATGATAAAGATGTAGCCTTGGCATCAAAGAGGTAGCAAGGAAATAAGAAGAAGGATTTGTCAAAGATAAAGTGCTTCCAGTGTGGTGAAATGGGACATTTTGCCAACAATTGTCCTCAGAAGAGAAGGGACAAGGAAGCTTCTTCTTCCAAGGTTGCTGTGGCAAATGATGGGTTGGAAGATGATGTAGCCATGAGCACTCATGAACCACGAAAGTGGGGTGACATGGATCTGTAGAGGAGCTACAGAATGAGGGATGGGATCCTTGAGCAGCTCATCCCTTGGATCAAAAGCAAGCTACGACAACCTTAAGATAGTAGCGGGACGAGTGGAGCAGTGGGTGCATAGATCACAGATGAAGCAGAGGCAGATCTGAAGGCTGGAAGAAGCAACGTAGTGTAGATGCAACAACAACGTAGAGGCAGCAACAACTCAGGGGCCAATGTGACTTCAGCAGCATAGAGCAGAGATGCTTATGTAGAGCAGAGCTGTAGCAGCGTGGAGGCTTCAGGAGGACAACACAACACAGCAGCAGCGTGAGGGATTTCAGCACAAGGGGCTGATGTGACTTCTGTAAGTGCAGAGGGAGTCTACTTATGTAGTGCAAAGTTGTTGCTGTGCATCATCCTTGAGATGCCAGAATAGGTCTGCAGCCTTGGAGCTTCTGTGATGAGAATGCAGCCCAACTAACTTGTCTGTCAAAGATTGGGCAGGAGATTCAATTGTTTCTCTCAACAACTGAAGTTGTAGTTCAATAGATCAACGGTGGCAGTGCTATGAGCAGCACAAATGCAACAAATTGAGAGGGAGCTGCAATACAGATGTTGCAGTGGCAGTGGCAACGTCATGGGCAGGAGTACAGAATGGCAGCAATAGTGCAGAGTTGAGTGGCAGTAGGCCAAGCATCAGCAGCACAAAACCAGTGCCCAAAATCTTGTAATGCATAGTGTGATGTATTGCTAGAGCAGACTCTTGATGCTAAGAGGGAGTGTTGATATTTTGTGTATTTGGGGTAGCATCAGCTATGCTCTAGCTCCCAAATTTTGTGGAGGGACTAGAGTACACTTGATCTACAAGACCCAGAAAGGGATTTGGGAAATTTCATTTGGTTTGGGAGATATTTAATTAATTAATTATTTTAATGTATTTCCTAAGTCTAAACTTAGGAAAATGAAATAATTAAAGTTAATTAAATTAAACATGTGATGAAATTGTCTTAAGTAACACGGATCAAGATTTCTTTTAATCTTAGCCATTGATTCAAGATCTGATCATGGCCGTTGGTTTCCTAACGAGAAAAGTATAAAGGAAAGGCTTGGGGCCATTTGTAAAGACACACAGAGGCAGGGCACTGATGCTAAGCTGAGATTCTAGGGCGGGTTTGCCAAGAATTCTCAGAAGTGTTTCAGCTGCAGAGAGGGGAATTTAGGCCAAGGGGATGATCTGATCCGAGGGTCTAGAATCAACAAGAGGCAGAGATCAGCTTAGAGAGGCAGCATAGAGATGCAGGAGAGTAGCAACAGAGAGGGCAACAACTGTGCTATGCAGGTGCTGCGCAGTCCTTCCCAGGACAGCGTGATTCAGCTGGAAGCCCTCAGGGGTTATGCAGAGACCCTAAAGGGCAGTGTAAGGACTGCGTCATCCAGTCTGGGGTAACACATCCCTTTCCAGGCCAACGCTGGGGGACGCAGGGGCTTCAGAGGCTGACGTAGGGGCTTCAGGGGCAACCCTGGGGTTTCTAGGGCCTAATTTTGGCTGAGGCTTGTAAATCCCGTTTGAGGGTGTGGATCAATAATAATTTTGGCTTCATAACAGCCAGTGAGCTGCAAATCTATTATTTCTCTGTCGGGTGTTCCAGATCTGGAACCCAGATTTGCTGTATTCAGAAAATTCTTAATAATAAAACCCTCCAGTAGCCAGCAGACCGGTTTTCCCGCATTGGGTTTTTCCGAGGACCATTTGTCCAGAAAATCACTGTGTCACTGTGTCTATGTGTGCATGTACTTTTGCTAGATCTGGATTGGTGAAAGTCTATTATGTGTTTTGCTTCGATATTAATCTGAATTTTCAATTTAATAACTTAATTAAGTAGGAGGAGCATAACCAGATCTAATAGTAGATTTCTGCATTAAGTGTAACATTCAAAAATTTTCACAGATTTACTGGTAGATCACTTTGCCAGTAGCTGAAAACTTGAAACATATTTACAATATAAAACTGAAACTCCATAGGCAACAAATGCTTACATGTGAACTTTAAAAGCTACATCATCTGTGGACATCTTAGATTTCTGTGGACAATAGTAAAGGCAGCTGACATTTCAAAACAATGGAATCTGTAACCCAGTGGAATCGCGATATGACAAAGTGGACTTGCCAGGTGAAAATAATGCTACCAATACAAATGCCTACTCCTTGTTCACCAACAAGGAATATCATTAAAAACAATGCTTTATAACAATTAAAAATAATTATAAACAAAATAAAATAATTAACCTAAAATTAAATAAAATCATAGGACTTTATAAATGGGATAAATAATTAATAAAAAATATTAAACATTATTAGCGTTAAAACTCAAAGCATCATAATAAAGAATATGTTACTTTTATAAAAAAAATAATTAAAACTCAACTAAATATAAATAAAAATAAATTGAAATTATTTAGAAATTAAATCATTAAGTTGATAACTAGTCGGCTCTCTTTCCTGTCATTTTTTCCACTATTTATTTAACACAAATTGTCTCTCTTATTTGCAGATTTGTCCTGAAGATGGGTCTTGTTTTAGACCCGAAACGTAGACTGAAAAATGAGAACTGTGGAGATTCCGAGTTTTGAATCTAAAAACAAGGAAGAGATCTAGTTGTTATTGTGATCTTGGGAAAATTTTCTTTGTCACTTCGTTCCCAGACAATGGTGCCAGAGGTTGTACATGTTTCTCGTAGGCGGTTTTTCGTTGCAAAAACTACGCCGAGAAACCAACTCGACGAGTCTTTAGGTTCAAGCTGGCCCTTGAACCAGAGGGGGCTTCCTCAATTGTTACGAGGCTTTATTTAATGCTGTTCACTGTCACTGGACAACAACCTATAAAGCACAATGGCCAGATTGATGATTTAATTTGGATGGTTGCTGATGATTACCAATATCTGTTCATGAATAAATACCCCTATTACAGAGTCCTTAGTCAAAGGGTCAACAATCTAGCCTGATAGAATGACATTATTTTTTTAAAAGAATTTGAGAGAAGAATAAAATGGAATTCCTGATAATTAAGCAGTCAGGCAATACTTAATTAACCAGGAAAATTTGGATGCATGTAGAAGACTTCGACAGCCAAACATAACACATTCAGGAGGATGACAAGAGGCAACAATTAAAATATGTAGAGGAGCTATCTTAGACAAATAGTCCAATAAACTAATCTCTTGAAATGATTATAAATTTTCAGGGGATTTCAGAGAATTTGACACAATCTATTCTTACCCAGAATCCTCATCCAACCTTGAACAAGTGCAGAAATAGAGTATGAAAGTACTGGAAAAACATACAGGAAACAGAAATTCTGCCAAAAGTTGGAGCTTGAAATCCTTCAATTAGGAATTCTGAAGAAAAGTTTTACAAAACTGAAAGGTTTTGGCATCAAAATCTGACCTCTATTTATTACAAATGAAACAATATATAGAATAAAGGCTTTCCTAAACTGTTACAATAATTCTGGAATAATATCCTGAATAATAACTAAAAATAAAATAATATCTCCAATTTCTCTGCTGGAAACATTGAACTGTTTACAAGTATCGTGCATTGAAATCTGGAATTGGTTCACTGACTGCTGGAAATCTGCGAAATGATCCTCAATCTGCTGATCTTCTGCTGCTAGGTGTCTTCTGAATGCTGATATCTCCATGCCCTTGAAATCTAGAGTTGCTGATTTTGTCTTTTGTCTTTCAACTGATAATTTTGTGCCTTAAAATCTGGGGTTTGTGAAGCTATCCCTAAAGATCTGTCAATTGCTTCATTTGACTAGTGATTTATATCACTTTTTGACAATGCTTCACCATTTATAGAATATTTTGGAAGGAAATATTTGATAAATGTTTTTTTAAAATATTTTGTCAATGAATTTCATATTTTTCTTTTTTCATGAATTTCTTAAATGAAATTCTGAAAATATCTCTCAAATAATTGCATCCCATAAATCCATCCATTATTTGAAATTATGTCTTGTTTTTCCTTCTCATGGATTTTCAAAACTATGTGTTGTGTTTCCTTTCCATGGATTTCCAAAACTATGTGTTGTTTTTCCTTCCCATGGATTTCCAAAACTATGTGTTTCTTATTTTACTTTGCCTTTTACCCCTGTAAAATTAATTTGGATAAGAATTTTATCCAAATTCCATTTCCCATGCATTTCTCCTCTTTATGTCATAGTAAAAGCAAAAATATCTTTATTCTCTGTAAAAACTCATTTTTTACTCCATTTATTTCACCTGTAATATTAATTCACACCTGTAAATCTTGTTTTAACTTAGCCTCCTATTTGTAAAACCCATTTACACGATTCTCATTTTTGCTCACCTGTACATTAGTTTCATAAACATATGATCGCAAAAATCTCCTTTTATTTTGTTTTGCAAATTCATTTTCTTGCACCCATGAATTCATTTCACCTGTAGCTGTAACTTTACATGTACTCGTAAATTCATTTTACACTGTAACTGATAAATGCATTTCACCTGTACTTGATTTATCTCAGCCTTATTCATCCCTAAAGTCATTTTATAATATATCTCCCAAGCTTCAGAGGAATCCAATTAATTGAGTGCCAGAATACCTTCCCTCCACATTCTATAAAACTCAAATTAATATGGAGTATGGTTTTTAGAGGGGGGGATTAATTGAATGCCAGATGACCTTCCGTCCACATTCTATAAAATTGAAATTAATACGGAGTATGGTTTTCAGAGGGGGGGGGTGGCTAGTAAATGTTTTTATAAAAATATGATTATTTTTAAATTAAAATTATTATTATAAAAAAGAATTAATAAGTCATTCAAAAGCATAAATAAGCATATGTTTGAGCATTTATCCAAGAAGGAAATTGGCAATTTCTTAAAAAACAATTTGTAGCTTTCTTTGGTGAAAGAAATTGCTACAACAGGATATGTGCCTTCACCCTTTGCATCCTGATGCTTCTCAACTTCTCTTGCAGGAACATTTTCTGTGGCCCAAAAGAGCTCTGATGTAGCTAGTTGAGAGCGTCCCACATTTCTTTGGCAATATTCTTGCCAGATATATGCAAGACTATATGGTCCAGGACTCCATCCAGGATCAACCACTTTGCCTTCGCCATCTCTTTCTTGTATTCCTTCAGCTGATATGCATCCTGGGGTATTGCTAACACATTATCTACATAGGCTTTCAGGCCATATTCATCCAGCAGGAAGGACATCCTAGCCTTCCAGATGACAAAGTTGGAGGCTCCTTCCAACCTATCTTGATTTGTAAGCCCAACTGTGGCCATCTCTGAATTTGGTCAAAAATCTCCCTCTTTCTCACTGCTCGGCTGCTGAGTCTACTACATGCACTTGCTTCTGGAGTGATAAACTATGCTCACAGCTTCTGCCAATCTGCAACTGGAAAATCGAATTTCTAGAACTCAAAACCCCTTGAGAGAAATTCTCTCTATGTGTGCCTTTCTCTTCAACCCGACACTGATTCTGTTACAGCAAACTACTGCAAAGCCTTTCTGTGCCAAAACAAGGAATCTTCCCAGTGAAAATACCTAGAGTTGTTGCTCCCTCTGCCTCCTGGAATCACTCAACTGGCAAGTTGAATTTTTTGCCCACCTACATTGAAAAATCAAACTTTCCTAAGCAACTTGTATTGCCTAGCTTAGGCTCTGCGCAACCCCCAGAAATTCATCCTGCTGCTTCCTCTGAACAATGAATTTCTGCCTCCGCTTTTGAGGTTCCACATCTGATAAAAAACACTCTAATACCATGTGAAAATTTCAACTCTATTGCAGCAACTAGAAATTATTCTTCTAACTGTAAATTAATTAACAATTTATTTTCCCACACAAACAACGTATAATCACAACTGCAATTTTCACCAAATTAAATCTGTGGAAGATAAACTGGAAACTGAGAAAATACTGGCACACACAAAAATTTGACACTTATTTTTGGATTAAAGTCCCCGAAAAAATCTAACTTGGGAAAACCGGTGCAACAACTGAGTGTTTATATTATTAAGTAGTATTGAGAAATTCTGAGTGCAATTGGATGCCGAAATCTGACAATCCTACAGAGAAAAATACTAGCAAAAATCTAGTGAGGAATTTTCCTCCCCCCACGAGCAATCTTGGCTATGACTGCCAGCTCCAAGGGAGTTGTCCAAACACCCTCTGCGCGGGCCTGCGTCACTCTAGCGCAATCCCTTCCATTCACTGCCTGAAATAACTGCTCCTCAAGCTGTCCTATCTGCCACTGACTGAGAAACTATCCCTCCGACCCTCTAGAACACTTTCCCGACCTTTGGAATTGAAACTTAGCTTCTCTCTAGCAAAATTGAATTGCCTCTAGAGGCTTTTGCGCAACCCTTGCGTCAGCCTTGTTACCACTCAAACTAGCAGGAGACCTAAAGGGGAATCCTAAAGGGCCAACTGCTAGGCCAAGGGAAACTATGGAGACATAGCCCACTGTCACCTCAGCTAAGGCTCCTTACTCTTTACGGACTTTCATCGATGGGAGGAGACCCGGTATATAAAGAGTCACTTATGAAGGATAGATCAATAAATGGATATGAAGTGACCTCAATGGTTATTCCCTAGAAGAGAGTCAAGAATGGGGCTTGTTTGCTCCTTAAGCAAGGTACAAGGATTTATGGGAAAATGAGGTGAGGATTTGAGGGCTAGGTTAAAGGAGTGTGACTTGTGAAGGAGTTTCCCAATCTCTAAAATCCTTGCAAAACTTGGATTCCCGAGTTGTCTTTGAAGAATTGACTACGATGACAAATGGGACCACACAAGACCAAGTGGACCCAACCTAGGTTAAGAGGAGGAAGTTTAGCAACCAATGGTGATCTTAACCTAAACAAGGATGGGAAGAGGATCAAAGAAATAATTTCCACTTAAAGATGCCAAAATGATCCTATGAGGTACTAGCCTAGGGAAATCTAGGGCAAACTTTTGTCTTAGGGATAGGGCTCGGGATATCTCATATTCCCACCGTCGAAATTTCTTCAAATTTGGAGGAGACCTTGAGGAAACACCAACCCACGAGAGGCCAGTAGATTTAACTTCTTCTATGGCTATTTTGTCGGGAAAATGATGACCTAGGTGGCCCAGCGTGGCTAGGCCTAGAGAGAAGGAGAAAGAGGTGAAGAAAAATGTTCTTAAGGTGATCACCTTATGGTGTATCAGTGCCGAATTTCCTCGGGGATATGGAGTCAAGAAGAATGATGAGAATGGATTTCGTTTCTAACTCAAGGAGGCTCTAAGGACAACTTTGTTTGGCATTAGGGCAAAAGAGAGCGACCTTAAAGCATTTATACTTCTTTTGCAAATCAAGATGGCTTATCAAGAGGACTTGGATCTCTAGGAAAATTCGTTCAACAAACATGGCCCATACATAGAGATATGCTATATAGAAACATAATTCCACAATTAAGCAGTAAATGCATGCAACAATTAGCCCAAAAATAACGAAAATCCCATTATCAATGCATAGCATTAAGTTAGTACTTACATGTAAGAGAATATATCCAACCATCAATACATTTGCCAATCAAGAAGCTCCAAGATAAGAAAATATAATCCAAACATTAAAATTCATCCATGCTCCAACTTCGTCCACCAAGAAGGAATAGCGAAAATCTCAAGAGAGAGAATGATCCAATCCAAGTGATGATACAAACTGAATTCATGTCACTCCTATTTATACACTTAGGAGTTTGAATTACCTAATTGAGCATACATTAGCCCCTTAAAAAAACTAATGTGCAAAATAACTAACTTTTGGTGACAAGCCCACCAAACTAGCTTATAAATAAAGTAATAAGCCTCTCAAGAGGTCCAATGATGAACGATGCATGCCGTTGGGCCCTCCAAGAGGCCTGATGAGGTCCATAAGTGCCATAATGATGATTAGGCCTCTCAAAAGTGATGGACAAGGGGGTGGCCGCTTGTTCTTCGAACAATAAACCTGTTGTGCTCTCAGTTGGTGTGGGGGCACACAAATAACCTCATGCGTATCCAAGAAATCGAAGATGACTTTAAAGCATTTGTAAGAGCTCAGATGATGGAGTAAATGATGCCACATCAGTGTGCAAGTCATGGGTCACCTGCCAAGTGTATTGTGCAACTATGGAGCTGACTGGGCATGGTCTACTAGGTGCATCTACCTCGTCCAGTAGGTGGATCTCGAGCAATCTCTGAATATCTTTGAGGATCCATGGAGTGTTGTCTACTGCCGTGGACGCTCATGGCTCTCTAATCACACCCTACATGTGCCAATGTAGCCCTTTGGAGAGTTAGGACCCCGTATTGGGAGACCAAACTCAGAATGGACACCATCTGCAATACTGCATAAAATCCAATGTGTCTACTAGCCTTCCAGCACAACAAGTCATTAAAGTAATTGGGTAAAAGAGCTTACAAACCATGGACAACAAGGGGACACTTCATAATGACATGCCCTTCTGTAGTGGGCTTTGGCATTTGCTAATGTCTCCAAGCTACAAAGAGGGTTAACCAAGTGCCTTATTATGTGGTTTTTTCCTTTAGGGGGGATAGTATGTCCAAGGTACACCTTTCAAATGGTGGTGGCATGTGATAAAGAAGTGGATGGAATAAGGAATGAAGGGGGCAATCCTAGGCCACATATCAGGGTACAAGGGAGTTAGAAGAAGGCAAACCCACACCTAGGTATATAATGTATAGGAGGGAGCAATCGTGGTACATGAGGTGCCCCGACCTTGATTTTTCCACCATTCTTTATATGCCTTTTGCCTTTTATGGTTTTTCTTTAATTAACTGTTCGAGGCTCAAAGGATAAGAGCATGATGAGTAAGATATAACAATGGATACCCCCTTTTAGGTAGGGCGGTTCTTTACCCACCAAGGGTTGGGACAATCATGGGTTCCTGATGATAAAGGAGGCTTATCTAGGGCCTATGGAACTAGGGTGATGGCCGCCATGAGTATGGGGTAGTGCTCATGCATTGGCTTTTGCCCACGTGCTAAATATGTTTGTCCTGACCATATTTTGCATCTTGTGGTACATTTTCCTATTGAATGTGGCCATTTATGCTTTTACTTTTTCTTTTTAGCTGCTTCAACCTCCGGGGCATCATTCCAAGCCTGACCAAAGGTGGGGGCAACGAAAAGGGGAGGCTATTTCTATGTGGACCCAGGTGGGAAAGATGATGAACGGGGTTATGATAAGTGGAAGGGGAGTGATATATGTGGATGAGGGAGCGGGACCATGCAACCAAAATCGGGGTTTCCCATGTACTAACACCCTATAACCAAATGGCTAGTAAAGGAGATCCCATGAGACTAAGATCCAAGGGTAACATCCAAAAGAGGTCAAGGGGGTAGAGGCACAAACTAAGCCTGCTCTTTTCTGTGAAAAATCCTAAATTTGGATTCCTACTGCAACAAATCTGAATTACTTCTCCTATTATTTTTCATAATTATTTCATTACATTGAAATATCAAAGTAATTACTAAAGCTGCCTACACAAATAATGTTGCAAAATGAATCTAAGTGCTGAAACAAACTTCACAATACAATGAAAAACATCCACATCTGAGGGTTATATATATATATATTTTTTAATCTAGGGTAATCGGTAACTGGTGAGAGTTGCCTGAGCAAGGCCCAGGATCAAATCCAACTAGCTGCCACTATAAACCTAGGCTAGGTGCAACAGCCTCCAAGCCGCACACAATAACAATTAACTTATGCCTCAACAAGAGTCGAGACGTCCGCTATGGGGTCGCCTACTCTTCTAGCCAAGACACAACAGGCGTATGTCTCCACGGAGGTTTTGATCCTGGGTGGATCCGATGAAAGTCTAGTGCCTTTCGCCATTTGACCTCCGCTTCACGGACGAGGGTTTTATATTATTAAGCAACAAAATCTTGAGTAAAACTAGGGTGCCAATATCCGGCTCACCCTTCAGAGAAATCTAGACAAGTGATGAAATTGTGAGATATACCTCACTCTGCAAATCCCCCGCTGATTTGAATAGCGCTGGTGAAGCCCCTCTCTGCTCCTGCGTGATGCCTACGCTGGAACTGCGTAAGCCTGCGTGGGCAATCTCTGGAACTGCATCACCTCTGCTCAATAATTGATCTAGGCTACTCTGAAACTAGATTTTGGCCCTCCTGGCTTAGAAACCCTAGCTCCCAGCTATCTCCGGACTGGATCAAAAAGAGACTGTCACTTCTGCGTGAGTTCCTTCAAGAACTGCGTCACCCCTCCAGGTGACTTCGCTGTCTCTCTCTGCGTCACTGCTACCTTTCTCTGAAATGCACTCCTGGTCCTTCTGACTAGTTTCTGCTTCTGCCCCTCTCTGGATCTGATCACTGAATCAAAATCACTTAGCAAACCTTGCCCTAGTGATTCGATTATGATCTATTTTGGCCCTCCTGGCTCAGAAACCCCAACTCCCAGCTATCTCCAGACTGGATCAAAAAGACACTGTGTCACTTTTGCGTGAGTTCCTTCAGGAACCGCGTCACCCTTCAGGTGACTTCACTGTCTCTCTCTGCGTCACTGCTGCCTTTCTCTGAAATGCACTCCTGGTCCTCCTGACCAGTTTCTGCTTCTGCCCCTCTCTGGATTTGATCACTGAATCAAAATCACTTAGCAAACCCTGCCCTAGTGATTTGATTATGATCAAAAGCTGTGTCTCCTCACACAAACTCGAAAATGCCAAATGCTCAATGTGCTCAATGTGCTCAATGTGTTTTCCATAGGCCCCTCACCCTCCTTATAATCTTTTGTTGACCCTTCAACGACCAAGATTAAAACATATTCAAGGGCTAAGATTAACTTGGAGGTGATCCATGACTTTATCTAGAATATTCACACTTAGTTTAATTAATACCCTTTAGTTAATCAGTTTCCCTAAGTTTAGACTTAGGAAAACAATTAAAAAAACTATTAATTATTTTAATTAAACCATCTCTAAGTGGAATTTTCCAAAACCATTTCTGGATATTATGGAATACATGTGTCTTAACCTATATACAAAGTTACAAGGCTAGAGCACGTCCGATGCTACCATAAATCAACATTTTCGCTGAATACCCCATTAATCCATGCCCAGAAGTGTCCATGATAAGCAAACTCAATACTAAATTACCAAATGATAGGACTTACCTTCAGGTTCGAGAGGCCCACCTTCAAACATACGATCATGACAGATGGGTGAGGGACCACATGGATGGCTCAAGTGGCAGAGAAATGGTACAACGAGCTAGTTGGTGGCTGCCGGTTGAGGACCATCTTGGAGAAATTTTTTCTCCTAGGGATATCACCCACAAAGTGGTGGGTAACATCTGGCTCCAACTGGGACGTGGTCTCTCAAAGAAGTGGGAGAAACTACTCAAACGGGAGGTCACAAGAACTCCAACAATCTCTTGGTCATCGCAGACCTGTTACTTGCACATATCAACGACTAAACCCACGGGGCAACATGTTTTTCACGGTTTCTTATGATCACCCATGCTTGATGTTAGGCTGTAAAATCAACAAGTAATAAACTATGCAAGTTCTAATCTAAATGAAGCTAATCTACCATTTGTAATATCATATGACATTAGTTCTAATGCAAAGATCAACATGCAATGCATCCTACTCTAACATGTATATGGTACAAAACTAATAGTTGGTGTAATCATAAAGTGTTAAATTTAGATAACAATGGTGTTCTATGCTTGATGCACTTTTACTTCAATCTTTCTTAGGCCCAATACAAACAATCACATAAACTTGAAAGTAAAATGCTGATAGAACACAATAATAGATCAATAGAAGACAAGCCAAATATAGATTAGATTTACAATTCCTTATGTCTAGCAAAGATATGAGATATTGTTGCATTACGTCGGTCAGCAAGATGCTTCAACCAGCAAAGTCTTTCTCGGTCATTCAACACTTTCATGTGTCACACCCACAACCCTCAAAGACAACTCATCACAAGTCAATGCAAGTCAAATCATGGACAATGCAGACAGCTTCAGAAAAGTCAACACAACAAATTAGGGCTTCGGTCAAACAACCCGAAATTCCTCGATTCTAGTGCCCAGCTATACGGCCTCCTAAAATCGGAATTTTTGCAGAATATTGAGGTCAAACGACCAAGGGTTGACCATAGTCAACGCTGGTCAATGCTGCAGCAGAAAAGCCCTAAACAAATCAGCGTAGAAAACAAAAAGCCCTAAACAGATCAACGCAGAAAACAACAGCTTCACTCCACACGTGTGAGGGAAAAAGGCCTCCAAAGGCTATCGAACCAATCAGATCACAATGAGAGAATGTGTGATGAGATGATAAGAGAATGACCTCCAAGTCTCTCCAATTTATATTCATCAATGAGGGTGTGTGACACATCTCTTAGGCATGTGGGATAAATGTGGCCGACCTTGCACACGTGGAAAATAAATTCAAAATCAATGTTCTACTCATCTAATCAAGATGATCTTTAGCTCAATCTTGCACCTCTTCGAAAGAGGAATCCAACAAAAATATGACCATCATCATATGAGCAGTGCAACATGGAGTTTGGACCTAGTTGCCCAAAATTAACACTCCCTCTCAACTAGGGAGAACTCCATCTGTCCACAAGTGCCATCCATCATGTACCAAACTAAACATTGTGCGTCATCCTGCCGTAACTTGCTTTGCTGGCTCTTTATTTCAGAACAAAAGGCGAGTCACAAAGACATCACACACAACTGACCCAAAGTCAGCTTAGAGGTGAAAACCTCATCATACTTGATTCCAGATCAAGGTGTTGGACAAGTGCCATCCTAGACATAGAGAGTACGACAATCTTCGATGCATCCATCGGTCTTGCTATGGTCTCTATCCATATTTCCCACCTCATTGGCCAAATGAGAGGTACTTCCCATGAGTTCGAAACTCCATGGGTAGGATGCGTGCGAGGCACAAATCAGAGCGAGGCGAACCAACTCAATATCATAACGGTGGGATAGAAGCACCACAAGGTTCGGAAAGCCTAGCGCTGTGAGTGCTTATAGCTCCAAGAAGCTATCCCCAAGCTCCCTAGAGCTCCTAGAGCTCATAGTCCAACTCAAGCAGGACCCTCGAAATAGGGTCTTTCCACGATTCCAAGCTTCTCACGGAAGGTTAGGAACTTGAAATTGCCCAAGGGCTTCGTGAGAATATCCGCGACCTGCTCATCAATTCCTATATGATCGAGCCTTATGGCGCCTCGCTGTACCTTATCCCAGATAAAGTGGTACCTGATATCAATATGCTTGGATCAATCGTGGAACACGTGATTCTCAGAAAGATGAATCCCACTCTGGTAATCACAAAGGATAACGGTGGTATCTAGCACATGCCCGAACAACTCACTGAAGAGATTTCGCAACCAAACTTCTTCATAATAGACCATACTCGTTGCAATGTATTCGGCCTCAGCGGTGCTTAAAGCCACCAACTTTTTCTTCCTGCTCATCTAAGATATCGAAACAGAACCCAAGGTGAAGCAACATCCAGATGTGCTCTTGCGATCCACCACACTGCCAACCTAATCGGCATCAGTATATCCATGGAGTCTCAAACTCTCGGCAGTGTATCTCAACCCATGGTTGATTGTGCCCTGAAGATATCTCAACAGATTCTTGGCACCAATCCAGTGAATGTGATGAGGTTCAACCATATGTTGACTCAAAGTGTTCACTGCAAAACATACGTTCGGACTCCAACATACGTTCGGATGAGATTTCACTAAGAACATCAGGGTCCCCACGAGTTGTCAATACTCTGTAGGATTTGCTAGCATGGGCCCAACATCGTTTCCACTCAACTTCTTAAAGTTGATTTCCATCGATGTCGACACAGACTTACAGTCCACCATACCAAATATCTCCAACAGCTTCACGACATATTTCCCTTGAGAAAGGAAAATCTCGCTTGGCCTCTGCCAGACCTTCAAGCCTAGGAAGTAGTGCATTAGTCCTACGCCTTTCATCCCAAAATCGGAATCTAGCTCCCTCTTACACTGATGAATGAGAGGGTCAACACCTGTCAAGAAGAGATCGTCCACATAGAGAACCAAAATGAGAGGCCTTTCTCTATCAACCTTAAAATAAAGGTTCGGATCAACATTAATTTGAGTGAAGCCCAACTTCATGAAGTAGCTATCTATCCTCTTGTACCAAGCCCTGGGGGCTTGCTTCAACCCATAGAGGGCTTTCTTCAACCTGCATACATGGGTGTCTCTATATTGGACTTTGAACCCCAGAGGTTGCTCCGCATACACCTCTTCCTTTATAGATCCATGCAGAAAAGCGGTCTTTGCATCCATTTGATGTAGATTCCATCCTTGCGTAGCAGCAAGGGCAATAATAGATCGGATGGTGGTATAGCGGGCCATAGGTGCAAATATATCATCATAATCTATGTATTCTTTTTGAGAGAAGCCTCGGGCAACAAATCTTGCCTTGTAGTTTTCAGCACTTCCATCAGATCCATGCTTGATCTTATAGAGCCATTTCGAGGTGACAACAGATTTGTCCTCCAGTCTTGGGAGCACTTCCCAAACATCATTCTTCATAATGGACTCATATTCTTCGTGCATAACATCCTTCCAAACTTGATGCTTTACGACTTCTTCAAATGTTCCAGGCTCAGATTGTACTATCATACTCATGGATGCTAGATACCCTTGGTATCTCTTTGTCTTTTTGCTTTCACGAAATGTCCCCCTTGGGGAAATATGTCTCTCGGCATCTTCGAGAGTATCCCTAAGCCATGAGGGTCTTCTCTTATTTGAAGGAGGTGGATCAATGGGATCCATAGGTCCTTCAACATCGGGAAACAGGCCATCCTTCGGCTCTTCCAGCTTCCCTGCTTCTTCATCTTCTTTGTTTTCCTTGGAGCTAGGAAGATTTCTCACTTTCTTGAGGGAAACATCTTCATCGAAGGTGACATCGTGGCATATCTCCACTTCTCTTTGACCAGACGCATAGATTCTATATGCCTTCGAAGTTTCACTGTAGCGCACAAACATTCCCTTCTTTGCAGAAGCATGCAATTTGCTTCTCTTTTCTTTCGGCACATGAAAGTAAACAGGACAACCAAAAACTCTAAAATGCGAAACATTAGGTTTCTTACCAGAGAAGACTTTTTCAGGTGTTTTGGAGTCCAGAGCGGAATGCTCGCATCTATTTTGAGCATACACAGCAGTGTTCGCAGCTTCTCCCCATAGAAACTTCGGAAGACCTTGGTGACATAGCATGGCGTGAGCAACTTCCACAATGGTCCCGTTCTCTCTTTCAACAACACCATTTTGCACAATAGTGTATGCAATTGTGGTCTCCCTTTTAATGCCAACTTCTCTACAAAAGTCATTAAAATCATTTGACTCATACTCGGTCCCATTGTCGGTCCTCAAAACTTTGATTTTCTTCTCGGTTTGATTTTCCATCAAGGCCTTGAAGGTACATAATCATTTGAATGCTTCGTCCTTCTTCTTCAAAAAATATATCTAGGTCTTGCGGGAGAAGTCATCTGTAAATGTCATGTAATAGGAACATCCTCCCAAGGATGTCACAGGCAACATACCAAATAAGTCAGAATGTATCAACTGCAAGATATCAGTTGTCTTTGTGACACTTGAGGTGAATGGTCCCCTTGTATGCTTCCCTTCGGCACAACCCTGACATATACCTTCATGATCATCTCTCAATTCAGGCATCCCTGTCACCACCTTCGTTGCTTCAGGAAGGGCTTTGTAGTGAAGTTGTGCAAACCTCCGGTGCCATAACTCTGTTTGAAGAGTTGTATCACATGTTATAGCCCCCAATGGACTTCCTCCAATCTGGTAGAGTGTATCTACTCTAAAACCAATAGAAAGAGCTTCCTTGAAGTTCTTCTTCCAGATAAGTACCTTTCCATCAACGAATGCCACCTTGAACCCTTTGTCTTCCATTGCCGAAATGGACACAAGGTTCTTCTTCAAATCAGGTACGTACAACACATCTTGTAATTGGATGACTTGACCTTGAGATAAATGGAGGGTCATAGTCCCTGTCCCTTTCACGAGATAGGTGGCATTATCTCCAAGGATAATTTCCAGATTAGTATCCTTCTCAACCAAATCAGAAAGGGCTTCTTTATAACCAGTGAGGTGCCTTGAAGCACCACTATCAATTAACCAGACATCCATGGTGTCGGGTGGAGATGCAGCAGAGAGGGCAAATACAAGAATAAAAACATTTCTCTTATTATCAACAACATTAGACTCATTGTACCTGGAATTTCTTGACCTCTTGAAAAGTTGTCTATTTCGATTATGATCAGAGGGAGCCTTCCTTTTTCCTTCGAACTTGTTGTTCCTGCCATTTCTTCTTGAGTTGTTGTTGTCATCATCCCTGGGAGATTCCCTTCTATTAGGGCACTCTCTTGCATAGTAACCAGTCTTGTTACAAGTGTAACATCTTCCCTTCCTTCCTTTGGGCCCCGCTCTACCATGGTTTTGATTTCTCGGGCCACCATGGTTCTTCTTATTGGCATGAACGGTGAAGGCAGTAGGGTCACTTCCATTACTAATAGAGGCATACTCCATCATTCTTGTTTCCTCTTGAGTGCATCTCGTCAATATTTCATCAAAATCTGAAATCAAATTATTATTGGAATAGGCCAATCACAGGGGAGACCTCCAAGTGCAATAAGAACCATCTCTCGATCACATATTGCTTGCCCAATAGCTAGGAGGTTATTCCCGATTTCAGTGAGCCTCATAAAATAGGATTGAATAGATTCATCCTTACCCTTCTTGATATTCTTCAATTGATCCTTGAAGAAGAGGATTTGATTAGCATTGCTAGCCCTAAACATGCTCACCAACTTATCATACATCTCCTTAGATGTCTTCAGCTCAGAAATGTAAGCAAAAAAGTGCTTATGAATAGAATCCCGGATAATCATCTTTGCTTTGATTTCCCCTTTTCTATACTTCATCTTCGTGGCAGCAACTGCATTTGATGGAGGCTCTTGAATATTTCCTTGTACATAGTCCATGACATCTTGATCTTCTAGTGCCACATCCAAGTACATCTTCCATGCATGATAATCAGACTTATCAATCAATTTATCATTAGCCTTGAAACCCTTGTAGGTTGAGGAGGCCATTTGTCCTTGATAGGATTTCTTCCTTCAGAGATAGCTTCTAACACCAGCTTGGACTCTTGGACTTTGTCTTCACCTCAACTTTGATACCATGTTAAATTTAGATAACAAAGGTGTTCTATGCTTGATGCACTTTTACTTCAATCTTTCTTAGGCCCAATACAAACAATCACATAAACTTGAAAGTAAAATGTTGATAGAGCACAATAATAGATCAATAGAAGACAACCCAAATATAGATCAAATTTACAATTCCTTATGTCCAGCAAAGATATGAGATATCGTTGCGTTACGACGGTCAACAAAATGCTTCAAACAACAAAGTCGTTCTCGGCCAGCCAACACTTTCATGTGTCACACCCACAACCCTCAAAGACAGCTCATCACAAGTCAACGCAAGTCAAACCAGGGATAGCGCAAAAAAGTCAACACAGGCAGCTTTAGAAAAGTCAATGCAACAAACTAGGGATTTGGTCAAACAACTCGAAATTCCTCTATTTTAGTGCCTAGCTGTACGACCTAAAATCAGAATTTCTGCAGAATATTGAGGTCAAACGACCAAGGGTTTACCACAGTCAACGTTGCAACAGAAAAGTCCTAAACATATCAACGCAGAAAATAGAAAGCCCTAAACAGATCAGCGCAGAAAACATCAGCTTCACTCCACACGTGTGAGGGAAAAAGGCCTCCAAAGGCTATCGAACCAATCAGATCACAATGAGAGAATGTGTGATGAGATGATGAGAAAATGACCTCCAAGTCTCTCCAATTTATATTCATCAATGAGGGTGTGTGACACATCTCTTAGGCATGTGGGATAAATTTGGCCGACCTTGCACGTGGGAAATAAATTCAAAATAATTGTTCTTCTCATCTGATCAAGATGATCTTTAGATCAATCTTGCACTCTCCGAAAGAGGAATCCAAGAAAAATATGAACATTGTCATATGAGCAGTGCAACATGGAGTTCGGACCTAGTTGCCCAAAATTATCTTAAAGCCAGTGCAACAAACATATCATCAAATCAATATAAATATGCCGGCCTATATGCGGACTCATGTAGCAAATGCCAAAGCGGATGTGGACAAAATTACATGGGTGATAAGGCTAGTGGGAGGTAGAAAAATAGGATGGCCACACATGGATGATCACGTCAGAGGAGGCAAGAAAAAAATGCAATCTAGTCCATGATATCCTCTCTTCTAACCAAAATATAGAGATGTCAATGATTAGGCTCATAAAATTTTGATGGATGGCAACCTCGAGCATATTATTTCCATTATGGCTCTTATCATTTATGTCATATTTTATGGCCTCTACAGAGTTATGATTAGTAGGAAGGGGAGACTGATGAAATGGAGAAACACAAGTAGGTTGCCCATGATGATCACACTAGAAAGGGGAGATTATAGATTGATCATGATCCTGAGGGGGTACCCAAGGAGATAAAGAATACTAAATGATGGGCTTTTCCTTGACACTGTACTCAGAAAAGGGAAAGGGACCAAGGTCACTTGAGATCATGTGAGAACAGGTGCGGGAATCACTCCAAAAATGATGAACGAGTGAAGAAGACAAAGCGGAGGGTGGAGTGTTATATCCAATAGGCTTCTCTTCCCCAAAATCATAATCTAAAGGCTCAAGTGATTTGAATGTGGAATCATAAGGAGGATAGGTGGTAGCCTTATCAATTTCCATAGTATCGAAGATTGGGTCTCACCTAAAAGGAGAATCGATTACTTCCAATTGCCACTCTTCATTCAAAGGAAAATAATAACTCCCCTTCCGAAGGGTATCGATGGATATGTCATCATAAACAATGCCCAGGAGAAAGGGAAAACCAATCTCAGTCTCATCTTCCTTATTGGTATCATAAATGGGAGCAGAGTTCAATTGAGGACCAATGCTTTCCCACTTCTCATTTTCAATGTGGAAGTAATCTCCAATGTCATCTTCCAAGGGGCTAATGGGATCAACTTCCTCAAGGTTCTCAAAAGGAGAGTCATCGGGAGTAATATCCTTTAGAAAGGCAAGGTTGGTCTCAATTTCACTTTCCATAAACTCATTGTGAAAATTTGATGACCCAAATTCCTACTGCAACAAACTAATATTAAATTCTACAAGTTATTTACTCTGTTCTAAAAGTAAATATCGAAGCAAATACAATTGCAACTGTCACTAAATAAATAAAATATGGAAGACAAGTACTGAGCAAGAAGAAATACAACACACACAAGTGACACCGTTATTTTTGGACTAATGTCCCCGAAAAAACCCAGTGTGCGAAAACTAGTGCAATAACTGAGGGTTTGTATTATTAAGCAGTAATTTCTAAATACAATCTGGATGCCCAAATTTGGCTATCCAACAAAGAATTTGACTGGCAGAAAATTAGTGAGGATTACCTCACACTAACACTGGAGATTCGACACTGACCCAACCCTGAACTGACAAGCCCCATGCTGCCTCTGTGTCACAAATGCTGGGAATTGCGTCACTCCTTCCGGCTGGATGCTTGATCTTCTGGCTCTCCGTTCTTAGACTCCGACTCTCGACACTGTAATCGATCTGACCCTCAACAAAATAGTTGATATCCTCAAGGCTTCAATGTTGCCTTTGCGTGGCTCTGCGCTGCCCAGTGTAGCCCTTGTGCTGCCTCTTTTGGTTCTTCCTCTGCGTTCTCTGTGATGTATTCCTGACTCAGAAAAAACCTCTCCAACCGGAAATTATCTCTGCCCCTTACTGCAAGAATCAACTCGATGATCTCTCCGGCTGCTCTACGCTGCACTCTTGAGAAATCGATCTCTAGATCCTCTCCCAATGTGTTTTCCAAACGCCCATCAAGCCTTCTCTTATAAGCTTCTCGTTGAGAAATCAACGGCCCATATTAAAACATAATCAAGGGCTAAGATTAACTTGACTTGATCTTCGTTTTTTCTAGAAGATTCACACTCAGTTCTATTAATACACTTTAATTACTTTAATTCCCTAAGTCTAAACTTAGGCTTCCATTAAAAATAATTAATTATTATAATAAAACCCCATCCGGGTGGAATTTCCCAAGGCTCCCTCTTAGCGAGGAATGTGCTCTAGTAATGCATCTTGCTGAAGCATCACACTGACTCTGTAACATCTCCCTCTGCGCTGCTATTGTCTGACGCTGCTGCCCACTAACTACTGCAGCGCTGCATCTGTGCTGTTGCTGACCCTGCAAGCTGCTACGAACTGCATCTGCACTGAAACTCTGCTGTTGTTGCAGCAGAAAAACATCCAAAATACTGAACGAAGTGTTCAGCATGATGCATCTGATACTGAAGATTTGACTACTGCTAGTCTCTGCGCTGACCCTCTGAATTCTCCGTGCTACCGCTGACTCTGCACTGTACCAACTGCACTGCTGCCAACTCTGCTTTGCACTGCTCAGTCTGTGGCGCTTTCTAGCCAGTGTGCTGTCACTCCAGCACTCCTATGCACTAACTGACACTGGTCCATCCTACTACTTCTGATATGGGCTCCCGTAGCAAGGTATTGATCCTAGAGGTGGACTCCTCAAGGATCCTACCCAACTGAAACTCTTATGAACTACAGTTCTAGATCACCACAACTCTCCCCTGGAGATATGAGGGCAATCATCGCAAACTCTTCCTCCTTGATCCTCGTGGTTGCAGCCTGCGGATCATGTTTCTCATCCTTGTCCTTCTTCTTGAGAGGACACTGCGTAGCGTAGTGACCAAATTCACCACACCGGAAACACTTGATCTTTGAGACGTGCTTTTTCCGCCTTCGCTGCTCCTGCTGCCCCTTTGATGCAAGGGCTACATTCTCCTCCTCCTCCTTGGGTTTCGTCCCACTGCTGCTACTGCCATCAGGCTTGCACTTGACTAAGTCTCTTCTCATCTCTTCTTGCTGAAGAGTTGATCACATCCCTTCCCAATCTGACAACTTCTCTCTACCTAGGATACTCTGGACAAAGACTTGCCACTCTTTGGAAACAGAATTCAGGGCCAATCTAACCATCTCCGTGGCCTGAGGTGCTAACCCTACAGCCTCTAGCACATCTCGAACATCCTGAAGCTTTGACAGGAATGGATATATGCGTTCTCCCTTTTGCATCCTCATAGATCACATGTCCTCCTCCAAGAACATCTTCCACTACTCGGAAGCCCCAGGTATAGCGTAGCCAATGCGTCCCACATCCTCTTGGTAGTCCCTTTGCTAGAGATATGCGAAACAATATGATCCCTCACTCTATCGAGGATCAATCTCTTGGCTTTAGCCATATCTTTCTTGTAGGCCTTTAATGGATCTAGATCTACAGGGACAACTACCACATTGTCAATGAAGGTCTTGAGATCATGCTCATCTAGAAGGAAGGAGATCTTTGCCTTCCATATTACATAGTTGGAGGCACCCTCCAACTGATCTTGATCAGCAAATCGGTGGCTGCCATCTCACCCAACCAAATGTCGAACTGCTGCATGTAACCCTTTGCGTAGCTGGCTCTACGCACTCTATGCTGGAGTAAGCCAAATAAAACTCGGTTTCTGTTGCTTCTGCATGGGAAAACATATTTTCTTGGACAAGAAATTCTCTGAGGTCAGAGTTTCCTCAGTATGCTCCTTCTTCCTTCTTCTGACGCTTTTCTGCACCAACAAATGCTGCAGCGAAAACTGCGTCCCAACTGAAGATTGATCTGTGCTAAAACTGCTGCGCTGCTCCCTCTGTCACTGGCAAATCACGACCTAGAAAGTCTTCCTCTTCGTCGACTCACTCAGAGAGAGATTTTTCCTCAAATAACTTGCCTTCCTGGACTGGACTGCACAATCCCTCTGGGGATTCGATTTGCTGCCTACGCAGCTCTTTGATCTCCCTCCTTCTCTTCAACATTGAACTCTTTCGGTTTGCTCTATTTCTTCACCTGCACTTTAAAACATGGTGAAAATTCGATGACCTGAATTCCTACTGCAACAAACTGATATTAATTCTCCTACTTGTTAAATTCTACAAGTTATTTACTGTGTTGTAAAATTAAATATCAAAGAAAATACAACTGCAGCCATCACTAAATAAATAAAATGCGGAAGACAAGTACTGAGCAAGAAGAAATACATCACACAAAAGTGACACCGTTATTTTTGGACTAATGTCCTCGGAAAAACCCAATGTGGGAAATCCGGTGCAGTAACTGAGGGTTTGTATTATTAAGCAATAATTTATGAATACAATCTGGATGCCCAAATCTGGCTATCCATCTAAAAATTTCACTGGCAGAAAATTAGTGGGGATTACCTCACACTAACACTGGAGATTCGACACTGACCCAACCCTGAACTGACAAGCCCCACACTGACTTTGCGCAGCTCTTCATCAAAAATGCTGGGAACTGCGTCACTCCTTCCGGCTGATCTTTCTACTGGCTGGATGGTCGATCTTCTAGTCCTTCGGTCTCACACCCCGACTCCTGACACTGAAATCGATCTGACCCTCAGCAAAATAACTGATCTCCTCAAGGCTTCAGTGCTGCCTCTGTGTGGCTCTGCGCTACCCAGCGTAGCCCTTACGCTGCCTCTTCTCGTTCTTCCTTTGCCTTCTCTGTGATGTATTCCCGGCTCAGGAAAAATCTCTCCAATCAGAAATTATCTTTGCCCCTCACTGCAAGAATCAATTCAATGATCTCTTCGGCTGCTCTGTGCTGCTAACTTGCGAAATCAATCTCTAGATCCTCTCCCGATGTGTTTTCCAAATGCCTATCAAGCTTTCTCTTATAACATTCTGGTTGAGAAATCAACGGCCCGGATTAAAACATAATCAAGGGCTAAGATTAACTTTACTTGATCTTTTTCTCTTTCTAGAAGATTCACACCTAGTTCTATTAATACACTTTAATTATTTTAATTCCCTAAGTCTAAACTTAGGCTTCCATTAAAAATAATTAATTATTTTAATAAAACCCCATCCTAGTGGAATTTCCCAAAACACTTTCGGAGTATTTTGGAATACATGTGTCTAAGCCTCCTTGCAAAATTTGAGACTTAGAGCACATCCAATGCTACCAGAAATCAACACTCATCCTTCCCAACACGTGTTTTCAAAGTCATCTTGTTCATCACGTGGACCTAATGAGGACTCATCTTCCTGTTCATCACTAAGATCCTCAAGGTTATCTCCAATGTCTTCATCTTGACTAATGCGACCTTCCCTTCAGAGAGCTTCCTCTAGGCTTTCACAAGCAACTTCATTAGATTGGAATTTGGGTCCCTTATATTTTATGAATTTGTTGAGCAACTTGATAAATGATGAAATGCTTTAAGGCTCACACAAGTCGAGGCAACCTTAATGCTTGTATTCAATAGAAGCAATAAATAACTCTGTGAGGCTATCTAGATGAACCATATTAACTTCGGAAGCATGCTCAATAAATTTTGCTATGTGGTCCATTGCTGTGGATGGATCACCCTTGAATTATGGTATATTTTGCATAAACTCCTAATCTAGGCCATTTGGGTATCCTGGAACCCATGTGACATCCCAAGCAGGAAACCACTCATGAAGCTTTTTAGAATCCATTGATCTTTATATATTGATACCATGGGACTTGCTAGGGTGAACTAAAATTTCCTTAACAGATGCTTGCTTCACCCTACAAGCATTGACTTTGAAGTTCAATTAAGAACTAGGGCTTCGTTTTTTCAATGGATTCGCCAATAATGATATTGTCAGTGTGTCTTATGGGGAACAAAACACATGTCTCGTGTCCATGACAACAACACCAAAAATGTTACCACTCAAACTTGCAGGGAACCTAAAAGGGAATCCTAAAGGGGCAACTGCTAGGCCAAGGGAAACTATGGAGACTTAACCCTCTGTCACCTCAGCTAGGGCTCCCTACTCTTTACAGTCTTTCACCGATGGGAGGAGACCCGTTATATAAAGAGTCACTTATGAAGGATAGATCAATAAATGGATATGAAGTGACCTTAATGGTTCTTCCCTAGAAGAGAGTTAAGAATGGGGCTTGCTTGCTCCTTAAGTGAGGTACAAGGCTTTCTAGGAAAAGGAGGTGAGGATTGGAGGGCTATGTTAAAGGAGTGTGACTTGTGAAGGAGCTTCACAATCCCTAAAGTCCTTGCAAAACTTGGATTCTCGAGTTGTCTTTGAAGAATTGACTTTGATGAGAAATGGGACCACACGGGACCAAGTGGACCCAGTATAGGTTAAGAGGAGGGAGTCTAACAACCAAGATGATCTTAACCTAAACAACGATGGGAAGAGTATTAAAAAAAGCATTTCCACTTAAAGATGCCAAAATGATCCTATGAGGTACTAGCCTAGGGAAATCTAGGGCAAAGTTCGGTCTCAGGGCTAGGGCTTGGGATATATCAAAATCCCACCATCGAAATTTCTTCAAATATGGAGGAGAACTTGAGGACACACCAGCGCAAGAAAGGCTAGGAGATCGAACTTTATCTATGGCTATTTTGTCGGGAAAATGATGCCCTAGGTGGCCCAACGTTGCTAGACCCTAGAGAAAGGAGAAAGAGGTGAAGAAAAATGGTTTTAAGGTGATCACCTTATGGTGGATTAGTGCCTAATTCCTTTGGGGATATGGTGTCAAGAATAATAATGAGAATGGATTTCGTTTCTAGCTCAAGGAGGCTCTAAGGACAACTTTGTTTGGCATTAGGGCAAAAGAGAGTGACCTTAAAGCATTTATACTTCATTTGCAAATCAAGATGGCTTATCAAGATGACTTGGATCTCTAGGAAAATTCGTTCAATAAACATGGCCCATGGATAGAGATATGCTATATAGAAACATAATTCCACAATTAAGCAGTAAATGCATGCAACAATTAGCCCTAAAATAATGAAAATCCCATTATCAATGCATAACATTAAGTTAGTAATTACATGTAAGAGAATATATCCAACCATCAATACGTCTGCCAATCAAGAAGCTCCAAGCTAAGAAAATATAATCCAAACATCAAAATTCATCTATGCTCCAACTTCATCCACCAAGAAGGAATAGCGAAAATGTCAAGAGAGAGAATGATCCAATCCAGGTGATGATACAAAATGAATTCATGTCACTCCTATTTATACACTTCTTAGGAGTTCAAATTACCTAATTCGGCCTACATTAGCCCCTAAAATAAAATAATGTGCAAAATAACTAACTTTTGGTGACAAGCCCACCAAATTATCTCACAAATAAAATAATAAGCCTCTCAAGAGGTCAAATGATGAAGAATACATGTTGTTGGGCCTTCCAAGACGCCTGATGAGATCCATAAGTGCCATAATGATGAATATGACTCTCAAAAGTGATGGACAAGGGGGTGGCCCCGTGTTCTCCAAAAAGTAAACCTGTGGTGCTCTTAGTGGGTGTGGGGGCACACAAATAACCTCATGGGTCTCCAAGTAAGTCGAAGATGCCTGTAGACCATCTGTAAGGGCTTAGATGGAGTGAATGATGCCACATCAGTGTACAAGTCTTGGGTCACCTGCCAAGTGTATGTTGCAACTATGGGGTCAACTGGGCATGGTGTACCAGGTGCATCTTCCTCGTCCATTAGGTGGATCTTGAGCAATCTTTGAACATCTCAGGGGATCCATGTGTGAAAATTCCTAGATCTGACAATCTAAGGAATCCTACTGCAACTATCTGAGTTACTTCTCCTATTATGTAAATTGCATTTACAGAATTAATTCAAGATTTGAATTATTGAAGTAACTACCGAAGCAACCTACACTTAATTAAATTGATTCCGAAACAAGGATACTGAGCAAGAAATCAATCACACATAGGACACCTTTATTTTGGACTAAGACCCCGAAAAAACCCAATGCGAGAAAATCGGTGCAGTAGATCTGAGAGTTTGTATTATTAAGCAGTAGCAATTTTTGAATACATCTCTGAATACCTCAAGGGTTATTCAGTTACAGAGAGAAATATTGGTAGAAATAAATTGTGAGAATACCTCACTCAATCACTGGAAAATACGACTAATCCAGACACTTGAGATGCTACTCGTAGAGGTCACTACGCAGCCTCTGTGTAGGCCCTGTGTCACCTCCTCTAAGCACTACGTCACGCCCGCTGTGGATTGATCCGACTCCCAAAATTACAAATCTCAGCCTCCCGGTCTTACACCCTGGCTTTCGACTTCTGGATTAGTGCCTACAGTGAAATATTGGAAACCCTCTAAGCCACTACGCATCCTCTGCGTAGCCCTGCGTGGCTCTGCGCAGCCTCTGTGTCACCTTGACTGGCTTTGCGTTGGCTCTGCTGGACGTCTCTCTGTCTCTCTCTGCCGATGATTCTCCGACTGAGAAAATCTCTCTCCAATTGCTATCTTTGTCCCTCACTACACTGAATCACTTAGATCTGATCTTCTTCCGACCACTTGCTCCTACAGCAGAATTTGATCTCAAGATTCACTCCGTGTGTTTTGCCAAATGACCCTCAAGCCTTCCTTTATAGTCTTCTTGTTGAGAAATCAACGACCGAGATTAGATTTCTAATCAACGGCTAAGATTATAACATGACTTGATCTTCGCTTTCTAGATCATTCTCACACTGTTTTATTAATACCTTTTAATTATTTAATTTCCCTAGGTTAAACTTAAGGTCCCCATTAAAATAATTAATTTTTACAATAAAACACGAACCGAGTGGACTTTTCACAAATGGTTTCTGGGTTCTTTGGAATACTAGTGTCTAAGCCACAAAATTTACGGCTTAGAGCACTTATGATGCTACCAAAAATCAACACCATGGAGTGTTGTCTATTGCTGTGGAGGCCCATGGTTCTCTACACACAGCCTGCATGTGCCAATGTAGCCCTCTGGATAGTTAGGACCCCGTATAGGGCGACGAAACTCAGAGTGGACACCATCTGCAATCCTGCATAAGATCTACTGCGTCTCCTAGCCTTCCAACACAACAAGTCATTAAAGTAATAAGGTAAAAGAGCTTACAAACCATGGACAACAAGTGGAGACTTCATAATGACATGCCCTTCCATAGTGGGCTTTGGCATGTGCTAATGTCTCCAAGCTCCAAAGGGGGCTAAACAAGTGCCTTATTAGGTGGTTTCTGCTTGTAGAGGGGATAGTATGTCCAAGGTACACGTTTCAAATGGTGGTGGCATGTCATAAAGAGGTGGATGGAATAGGGAATGAAGGGCGCAATCCTGGGCCACATATCGGGGTACTAGGGTAGCTAGAAGAAGGGAAATGCACACTTGGGTATATAATGTATAGGGGGGAGCAATCGTGGTACATGAGGTGCCTCGACCTTGATTTTTCCACCCTTCTTTATATGCCTTTTGCCTTTTATGATTTTTCTTTGATTAACTGCTCGAGGCTCAAAGGATAAGAGCATGATGTGTGAGATATAGTAGTGGATTCCCCCTTTTAGGTAGGGCGGTTCATTGCCCACCAGGGGTTGGGACAGTCATTGGATCTTGAATGATAAACGAGGCTCATCTAGGGCCTATGGAACTAGGGTGATGGCCATGGGTATGGGGTAGTGCTCATGCATTGGCTTTTGCTCACGTGCTAAATATGTTTGTCTCGACCATCTTTTGCATCTTGTGGTACATTTTCCTGTTGAATGTGGCCATTTATGCTTTTACTTTTTCTTTTCAGCTGCTTCAACCTTTGGGGCACCGTTCCAAGCCTAACCCAAGGTGGGGGCAAGGTAAAGGGTAGGCTAACCCTATGTGGACCCAGGTGGGAAAAATGATGAATGTGGTTATGATAAATGGAAGGGGAGTGATATATGTGGATGAGGGAGCGGGACCATGCAACCAAAATCAGGGTTTCCCATGTAGTACCACCCTAAAACCAAATAGTCAGTAAAGGAGATCCCACGGGACTAAGATCCAAGGGTAGCATCCAAAAGTTGTCAAGGGACAGAAGCACAAACTAAGCCCACTCTTTTCACCGAATCCCCCCATTAATATATGCCTAGAGATTTCCATGATAAGCAAACTCAATACTCAATTACTAAATGACAAGACATACCTTGAGGTTTGGGAGGCCCACCTTCAAACATACGATCATGATAGATGGGTGAGGGACCACATGGCTAGCTCAGGTGGCAGAGAAATGGCACAACGAGCTAGCTGGTGGCTGCAAGGGGCTGTTGGCTACCGACTGAGGACCATCGTGGAGATTTTTTTTCTCCTAGGGATACTACCCACAAAGTGGTGGGTAACAAGCCTCACTGTGGATTTTCTGCCTCTTTGCAAGCTACTGTCTGAAACTAGAATATCTTCCTCCAGACTCACTGTCCCTGCCCCTCTATCTCTGCTTCCCTTTTTTGGCTTGAACTCTTTCGACAACTGCTGCTGCTCTCTGGAAAATCGAACTGCCCAAGGAAATCGATCTCAATCATGTGTTCTCCATCTACCCATTGATCTCCTCTTATAATCTCCAGTTGGGACGCTAACAATCAAGATTAAAAGATAATCGATGGATGAGATCATTTCTGGATCGACCTATGTGAGTTTTTAGATGATTCACACATTTCTCAATTAATACTGATTAATTAACCACTTTTCCTAAGTTTAGACTTAGGAAATATTTAAAATAGGCTAATAATCTAATTGAGACACTTCTAGGTGGAATTTCCAGAAACAATTTCTGGGTTATGGAGAACTCCTGTGTTTTAGCGTTTCATTAAAGTTTTGAGAATAAAACATCTCCAAGGCTACAAAAACTAATAGTAATTTTGGGAGAATTCGAAGTGGGAATCTTACGGTTTTCTCCATCCATAGAATGAAATGATAAATGCTCTCCAACCTATCCTCAAATTTCAAACCAATTGTTGCCATTTCAAAATCAGAAAATCAATTGAAAAAGTCTTGGCTATTATACCTTGATTGATACAATCTCTCTCTTTCCCTTTTAGGGCTAACCTTCGGGTCTTGATCACATTCCTATCTTGCTACCCATATCCGTCACCTGCCCACTCCTCAATTGTCTCACACTTGACTTTAATCTGTACTCACCTCACCTCGCTGCCAGTGTTTCTACCAAGAGCACTCAACCTTGACTCATTTGCAGACCCATGAACCTTGTGAACTACATGGCTGTGCGGCTGGTCATACTTTCCTACTACAGGCTCCCTGCTAATTGCATTCTTGTAGCCTCGAACCATAGGGACCAACCTCTACTCCTCGACAGTCGACTAGCTCGTCTTGTTGGACCATTCCAATTACCTACAAATTGACGACAACTCTACCTTCGCCGAATCATACTGCTCTGGCTGGTCAATCTACTCTTGAGGGCCCTTTGTCATGGCTTTAGCAAGTTCGTTTATTTTTCCTTGAAACTAGCACTTGACAATTCATTAACCCATCAGATTGCAAATCTACCGAACGAAGCACAACTAAGTTCTTAACTTAATTAGCGAAAGCAAATTTTGCACAAGCAATCTCAATCATAATGACACAAACATATTCTTCCCAATCAATGGTTCTTCGTTAATATTCAAAAGTTACTTGCGCTCCCATCCTAGGATATTGGCCCAACTAAGAATAGATTATAGATAGAATATGTTTTGCAACTGATCGAACAAATTAGGTCCTAAATCAATCTTTGATCCCCTTGGTTGATTTGGATCTCCAAGATGCCTTTCTACACTTCCTCAGACCCGACATACTACAATGGATGCCCTTCTCCACACCTCATTGAGATGCCTCTCATTTTTCACTACCCAAAAGGTGCTATTAACCCAATAATTTATTCTAATTACTTATGCACAGCAAAATCAAATTTTCAGTTGAAGGTAATGAATAAAAAACGTGAACAACACCATTCACCAAATTAAAATGCAACATAACATCTGAGAAACCAATCACACAAATATTTTTGGACACATGTCCCTAAAAAACCCCAAGGTGGGAAAAACCAGTTTTCGGGATGGGGGTTTTATTATTAAATCTTAAGCAAATTTGCTAATGAGAAATTACATTTACCGCTCGCCTAACATTGGCAAATTGGTCTTCACCTCTGTTGATCAAACCGGCTTGGAAAACCCCATGACCTTCTTTGTGCAAACCATACGGACCTCTGGAAGCAACATGGCCCTTGTTCAACCCTCTGTCAGCCCACATGTGTGGCGAAGAATGTTGATTTTTACATGGTCTTTCACACTGATAATTATTTTTGATCTTTTCACATTATTATTAACATTCCATCATTCAATAATTATAGAGAAAGACATCAACCATATAGCATATTAGTAGAATAAGATCATAAAGAGACATCCACACAAAAAAAACACAAGAAAATTACCTTGGGAAAATCCTCATGGGGAAATACCCAACAACCCTTTCAATAGAGAATTGTTCAATTCAATAGAGACACATCTAAGTCAACAACTAGGTCAAACCTGGACTAAGGCCCATCCTCCTAGTCAAGTCAATCTGGCCCATGGAAACATCCTTTGTTCTTGCCTCAAAAGTCAACCTTCTTTCTTGCCTCATAGTAGATCCTTTGTTGAGCTTAGAAAGAACTTTTGCTGCCTTAGAAATTCTTATACATGCCTTAGAATACCCATAAACATGACAGATCCGAAGTGCCACAGAGATGTCATATTCACTACCTTAAGGAACTGAACTTCGCTTCCTCAGAGATGCTTACTTCTTCAGATAAACCTTTGCTGGATTTGTACGCCTCAAACCTTTGATGTTGACCTTAGATTTGGCCTTTCACACCTCAAACAGATGCGAGTTCATCTTGGCTTCGTGGAGGAATGAAATTGGTGGCTTTATATAGTTTTTCATGAGGCTGAATGGGTGCGTCCCTTGCTGGAGCTGACCCGAGCATTTTAGGAGGCCGACTTGGCTAGGAGGAGGCTGACATAACCATTCGGAGCCAAAAACTTTTAATTTCAAAAATTCGAATTTCTTTCTTTAGAAAGTCCAAATGGGACTTGATAGAAAATAATTTTCTTTTGACTCTTTAGCATTTAAATTATGCATTACATATTCATAATGACTCAAACATACATTATGAAGACTAACAATAGTTACAAAAATCAACACTCCCTCTTAACTAGGGAGGTATTCGAGTATCTAGATGTTCTCACGTTGAAAAAAATTCTTTATGAAAAGGTTATAACAAATCATCATCAATCTTGTCAGCCTCTCTGACATCCTCAACATCATCATCTACCATCAACATCTACTAGTGGCCATATTCGGGGCAGTGCCAATCCTATGGCATTGCCATCAACATATCAGGACTCACTCCTCTAGAGTGATCACCTCAAATTCCATGGCCTCTCCCTAGGCCAAAATGTTGATAACTCAACGAGCTAGCACTCTCTCATCCTTCCTGGTGTGCACTTTGGGCTAAGACCTCACTCAACCCCTCCCTGGTTGGTGATCGGGTGTAGATGCTGAAAGGACCTCACTACACCCCTTCTCAGTGTATGATTAAGTCCAAGACCTTACTCAACCCTTTCTTGGTTGGTGATCGGGTCCAAATGCTGAAGGACCTCACTACACCCTGTAAGAGAATAAAAAAGGCAGGAAGATTCTCTTATTCTTGATGATTTACTTGTGATGTTCTTTAGTTCTTATTGTGCCCTTATGTAGTTTCTTCTTAGTTCATCAAGCAAATATCAAAGCAAATCCACATTGATCAAGGACATAAGATGTAGGCCAGTAGCCAGGGCAAAACCCCACTCTAGGGGAAAACCCAATTAGTAATTCTTCCTTCAATAGTGATTCTTGAGACTCTAGACCTTGACTTGGATTTCCACCACACCAAGTCAACCTTCCTTGTGATCCTTTCTGAATCTGGCCGTAGTACCAGTTGTAGCAACACTATGAAGCAACTTCTTTGACCTGGAATTTCAACTTAGCTTCTAGAGACTTCGATCTTGAGGTAGAGACTTCGATCTAGCTTCAAAGACTTCGATTTAGGCCCAATACAACTTCTCAAAGCAACAACACTCAGCCAAACCAACTTCGACCTTCTCTTCACTTGGCAACAACACCTTGGCAGCACCTGATGCAGTAAATCTTTGAGTAATTTGATCTCCCAAACTATAGCACAAAAGACAGAGAGAGTAGCACCAAAATTTCGATTTTCTTCAGCTCCTTATGTGTGCCCAAAACCGAATCCAGAAAGTCCTTCTCCTTCACTTCGCAAGTTTCTCTTGATGCAGCTTCCAGATCAAATTTCTGTGTTGTAGTGAATTGTCTCCAAATGAATTCGATCTGCTTGTATATATAGCCTTTTGATCAAGGTTACTTGGGAGCGGGAGCTGGAGCGCCATTTTCAAAAGCTCCCCGTCCTAAGCATTTCGGGGAGCGTTTTTTTTTTTTAAATATATATATATATATATATATATATATATATATATTTATTTATATTTTTTATATTTTGATGCATATATATCAACAAAAGCATGTAGAATGATGAATTAGACATAAAAAACATAAAAACATAGATTGAATCATATAACATCAATCATCTAGAAGTTATAATCTTCATCAACCATGCCCACAAGTTGGAAACATACAACATATTGACTCCTGAGTCTCGCGAATCATCAATCTGAAGATTTCAAGCTTTCAAAATTCAATATATAACATTTATCATCATTGATTTCAAATTTCAATATATAACATTTATCATCATTGATATATATCATAATTTATTTATCATCATTGATTCATTGATTTCAAAATTCAATATATAACATTTATCATCATTGATTCATTGATCACCATATAACTTTCATGAAGCATCATATTCATAATTCATAATGACTTATAATCTTATAAATGCCAACTTCAAAGTTTCACCTTTCAAATTCAAACTTCAAACTTAAATTGTCATTAAATATGAAAGAGTCAAGTTTCAACTGTTCAACAGTTATAAAAGATAAAAACTACTAGAAAATAGAAAAGACTAGTAAACAACAAATCTATTTTATCTATTGGCTGGCCCCTTGCCACGCCCACGAGAAATGTCTAATTTGTGAGAACCACGAGGCAAGGGTGGTCTTCTAGTACTCTCAGGAGTACCACGTCCACGACCATGAGTAGAAGGTGGAGGGCAACGTGAGGATGTAGGTGGAGGCCGAATCTGCAAAGGACCAATAGTTAGATATCCAACACTGATACTGGATGGTGGGACTGGCCCTGTGTGTGGTGGTGTTGCTGATGCTTCATCATCATCCCTCAAAAATTCTGCTTCCAATTCTTCCATATGTACAGTGCCACCCACCAAATTATCATCCTCTAGGTTGTTGTCCCAGACTTTATATGATTGATCCTCATATGCCCGATCACAGTAATGACTCAACAACCTCAAGTTGTAATGCATATAAACCAAGCTTTCAGCTCGGTTTTCATTCAGCCTGTTTCTTCTCACATTATGTATGAAGCTGTAGGTGCTCCAACACCTCTCTGCAGAAGAAGTATTCACAACTTGTGAGAGAACTTTTTTGCCAACTTTGGCAAAAGTCCCATGCCGCCATATGCTTCCCACCATGTGAGAGCATCAAATCTGTCTTTGTCTTCCATTGCATGGAAAGAACCAAAGTTACCAGTGCAACTGAAGTATCTGCCTAATTCAAGGCGCAATCTAGCACACTCCTCCCTGTCGGGGACCAACTTGTCTAATGCCTTCATGTACCCCTCTTGTACCTCTGGATCTATGTGAGGTTTGATCCTAACCCCACCTCCAAGTGCAGGTTGGCCCAACCAAGATGGAGAGTAGTATTTTGGCATAAGGATATATGCCAAGGCATGTAGTGGAACATTGAGTTTATTCCACCGTGCACACACACAATCGTGAATCATTGCATACAAGTTGGGATCATTATCCTTAACAACATCTTTTATTTCGCCCAACATGCTATCCATCTACTCATAAACCTCCCTATTCACTAGTTTATCTGTATCTGAAAAACGAATCATGTGATAAATGGGCTTGGTGAAGTTTAAAATTTCCCTCACACGTGCCCAAAAGAAAGGGTCAAGGGCAATCTCCTCCACATGTTCAAAACCTTGCCTGTGAACTATTGTCGCTGCCCTACCCTTTAATACCTGCCAGTGTGGGCTTGATACCATTGCAGCCAATGACTCTCTTAGCTTCAAAAGGCGCCTGAAGGTGAGGTAATAGCTAGCAAATCTAGTCTTTGCTATCTTCAACAACTCCAATTTGGAGTGAGTACGGAAAAGCCCATGGGTGTTGCTATGATTTGTAATAAATTTTATCATTTTTTTACCTCTCTTGTACAAATCACCAAGCCATTTGAATTGAGGTTGTTTGTTTTTAATGATATCATGCATCAAAAGGTTCATTGTGTGAACCAAACACCCAAACCAAAAATATGTTGGGGTATTTATCCTCAATAATTGCTCCTGCTGCCTTACAGTTAGCAGCATTATCAGTGATGACTTGGATGACATTGTATGGCCCAGTATTTTCAATTATTTCAAGTAATGGTTCTGCAATGTTAATGTCAGTCTTGAATTTGTTTGAATAATCATATGCTGAAAGGAATATTGCACCATTAACCGACACAGCCAGAACACTTATCAATGGCTTTCCTTTTACATTGGTCCATCCATCAGATACAATGGACACCCCATGCTCATTCCAAAAATTTGTCATTCTAGCCAAAGAATTGTTTATTTTAGCTCTTTCATGATCAAGTCCCACAATTCTGGCCTTGTCATACCTAGGGCTTCTGTATCCTTTGGGGGCATCATTAATGACAGAAACCATTTCATGCCAATAAGGTGAGCGAAGAACATTGAATGGCACCCCAAATGCATATAGAAACCGTAAAATTTTTGAATCCACATCATTCCTACACCCTTCGTCAAGGAAATCGGATATGGTTCTACGCCTTAAGGAGGTGTTTGGTCCAGGTGTGCCTCCATATCCACGGCCATGGGTGGAAGTTGACGGACTTCTTTGTCCATGATGTGATGTACCTGATGGTGTATAAGAATCAATGAAACCCCTAGATCTTTTAGATCTCTGTAGGGTAGCCTCCTCTTCCTTTCTATATTTCTCTCTCTGTGTTGCTGGCACACTGACACAAATTTTGATTCCTAGATTTTTGTCTCCATCCCCTGGCATTTTCCCACAAAGGTGCCTTCTGGCACGGGTGTATGAACTTGTGTATTCTTTATTGCAATGGGGGCAAAGAAATTTAGTGGTTCCACCACCTTTCCCTCCTTCCTGCCTCTGAACATATTTCCACAAAGGTGTTTGACTTTGGTCTTGTCTAGTTGGGGTATCTGTGGCCTCATGTTCTCCACTCTCCCCTTCCTCCTCAACATACTCCTCCTCCTCTTCAGGATTTTCATCAAATCCAGTATAGCCCGCTTCTTCATCCTCCTCTTCTCTAATGGGCCTCTTTCTTCTACTCTCCAACACCATTATTACAAAGAAAGGAACCAACATGAAGAAAATCCCTAGCCATATAGCCATGATGTTTCAAGTTTCAAGTTTTTGGCCTGCAATAAAAATGAAGGAATGCCAAATGGGAATGGGAAATGCAACATAGGAAAAAGACAATGCAATTTTTCACTTTTCAACACACTAGAATGCAACATTGAGAAAAAAAATCAAGTTTTCATTTTTGAACAATTTAAAAACAATTCCTAGAAAATAAAAAACTAGATTAGAAGACCTACCTCTTTCTTGCAATGCTCCTCTTGCTTGCAAACTTTCTCTCTCCTTGTCCCTTCCGCTCTCCAACTCTCCAAATCGCTCTGCTCCTCTTGCTCTCCAAAATCCATCAAGGAAGCTAAAGATAAGAGAGATGACAACAAGGCTAAAGAAGACCTAGAAGATGAAGAGAACAAAAAAGACTTTGAAGAAGATCTCTTGAATAAACTTATGGCTTCCATGGAAGAGATTAACAGTTTGAATAATGAAAATGAGGAACTTAAGAAGAAAGCGCAAGATGGTAACCAAGACAAGACAAGGAAGGAAGTTGACTTTGTCAAGCTTCAAGTACAAGAAAGAGATGAGGAGCTCGCCAAACTTAAAGAGGAATTTCATCAAAATAAAAGAAAGCATCATGAAGAAGTCATATCTATGACAAATCAATTGGATAAGGCAAAGAAAAGGGAAGAAACTTTGTCAAGCCACCTTGAACAAAGATTTAAGAGCTTAAACAATCTTGAAGCAGAGATTGGTCAATACAAGGAAGAGGTCTCCTCTCTTAGATCTCAACTAGAAGAAGCAAGGAAACAAGCACAAGGAGCTAAGAAGGTGATGGAAACTTTGACATTCATAGAAGGACAAGTTAATCAAGCAGAAAAGGAGAGAAACACCATGATATGCCAACTAGACGAAAAGGATGAAGAAATCTTGAAACTAAAATCAGGCATCAATCTTCTCAAGGCCGAAACATGTGAAGCTACAAAAATAAAAGAAGAAATGGAGAGCAGTCTATTAAAGGAGAATGAAGAAGTCCTCATAATGACATCAAATATCATCTCCCTTAAAATCGAAGCACATGAAGCAACAAGGATGATGGAAGAAATGAAGAAGCAACTACTTATGAAAGATGAAGATTGTGAAAAGTTGAAAGGAGAAATTGTCTTTCTTGAACAGGAAGTTGAATTGCTGAATAAAAACTTGAAAAGCTCTCAAACCCTAGATGACATCCTAAGTCAGCAAAGGTCTCCCCTTGATAAATCAAGTCTTGGCTATGTAGGTGAATCTTCAAGCATGAATGATAATTCTTCAAACAACAAAGATGTGAGGAACCTAGAAAGAAAGGTTGATGCTCCCAGTTCCAGCAAGGGCAAGGAGAAGAATTAAGACAACAACGGAAGAAATTCTATTCCAAGGAGACTTGCAGATGGTGTCAAGAATACAAAAGGCAATGAATATCATCAAAAAATCCCAAGGCAAAAAGACTTCAAAAGTACATCAATTAAAACTCTATCTTCGAGGTACCAAAGTATATTTCTTGGTTATTGCTATTCTTGTACAAAATTTTGGGCACATGACAAAAGACTGTAGGGCATATCACAGAGGCAAATATAATGGTCCCCGTCAATCTCCTCAAAGCAATTTTGTAAGAAGAAGTCATGTTTTCTTATTCATGAACAAAATAGAGTGCTTCAATTGCCATAACATTGGACATATGGCACACGATTGTAACTTGACTTGGGCCCCTGCATAAGCTAGAACCATGCTAGAGAAGAAAGCTACACAAGTATGGAGAAGGAAACAAGTTGAATCCGGAAGTCTCTTGAACACTCCAGCAAACAACACATGTTGTTGACTAGATGAAGTCATCGTTGATATTCCAAGAATTTGATGATGAAACCCTGCCAAAAAGAGACCATGCATACAATTAGGGGGAGTTCGTGATTCTTGAGTATTCTTGCAGAAAGTGATTTGTGAGTGGGCCTTATGAAATCCTTGATGAGATACACATGGACTATCTTGATAAATCATCTCTCGGAAGTAACTCCATTGAAGAAAAACATTATATTATGATTATGCCTTCTACTTGATCACACAAGGTGAGAAATCCTTCATGAGCTAAAGGAATTTGTGCAGAAAGGGGGAGATGGTACATCACACGAAGAAATACAAACACATCTATCATGGAACATATTGCCAGAAGAAAGAGCACCGTGGCAGGGAGAGTAACATACCTATGAAGGACTACAATACATGAAGAAAAGAAGTAGCTTGACAAGGGGAGCATTTGGGCACCCTGTTTGCCATTGATGACAAAGGGGGAGAGAAATTAGAAGGGCAAGAATATTGCCATCAATGACAAAGGGGGAGATTGTTAATCAAGGTCGTCATTGATGTCAATATGGCATTGACCGAGATGTCAATATTCTTGAGATGCCTGGTTCCAGATCATGATGCCATGACTCTTGGTTGACTAGGATACTATCAATGAAGATGTCAAGTCACGAAGAAGTCAAACCACTAATGAAGGAAGCCCTAAGTACTTGATCTAATGTTGCATGCACTTGATGATCTAGATCTTAACCAATGATGTCATACACTTGGATGATACTTGATGATGACATATGATGATGTCATACACTTGGATGATACTTGATGAAGTCATACACTTGATGAAGGTTGGAAGACTAGATGATGATGTGGAAGATCCCATTTGATGGTTGGAAGACTATTTTGAAGTTCTCCTAATGATGTTGCACTATGACATATTACTGCACTATTATTGAATATATGATCTATACCTTCATGATGATGTTGGATACTATCATGATGACACTATAATCCTATGATTGATAAGACAAACAAAGGAGAATCCAAAAAGTGGAAAAGGCACGCTGTCCTATTCAACTCCTGCACACAAAGATTTCAGAAGCAGTCACAAAGAAAAATAATTTTGGACAGCTTGGAGGCATCCTTTCCAAATGAATCTTACACCATCTTAAAGAGGATTTTTTCCTCTTTCTAATGAGCCCTTACTTGCCCTCAAACTCCCAATAGTTTGTGAGAAATTGAATTTTTAAGTTGAAAAATATATATATTTTTGCCTAGCCGACTTGAGCCGACTTGCGTATGCTCATACTCCTTCACCCAACCGACATGTCTATTCATATAACTCCAAAACCAGTATATATAGATGTCTAAAACACTTCATTTGATCAATAATTTTTCGTGAAGAACATAGTTAGGAGGCACAAAAATTACAGGAGGTCGAGAGGACATAAAAGTTTAATGTTTGGGCTAATTTTTGTGTTGGGCTGTCACTCAAAGCTAAATATACATAAGTCAGATCTGATTTATTTGCCTCAAGCTCGGATCTAGGTCAATCTTCATTGCAGCAAAACCTATGACAAAGTCTTGTGAGAGGCAGACTTGTGGAGAGGCTCTAGCAACTGTGACAACCACCTCGGATCTGCAAGCTAGGAACAACTACCTGTGAAAGACCTCATCTTGGAACTGTAACAACTCAGACAACCACCTGTAGAAGCTAATTTAGATCTCGGATCACTAGTTGGAGATGCTGAGTTATACTGCAGATTTGTTAGCTCAGATTCATGGAACTCGGATTGCTGTCCTAATACCTGAGACAGTGGTTTGTGGAGCTCCCGTCTTTGGAACTGTTTAGAGGACAGAATTATATCAGTGGTTTGTGGAGCTCTCTTCTTTGGAACTGTTTAGAGGACCGAATTATATCAGTGGTTTGTAGAGCTCTCTTCTTTGGAACTGTTTAGAGGACAGAATTATATTAGTGGTTTTGGGCATAATATTTCAGTAGTGATCATCATTTTTGTGAGCCTTCTTGAAGCTATAGTAGAGTCTAGTTTTTTTGTTTTTGAGCTAAATTTGAGAAACTATTTGGATCGTTGTTGTTGAAGACTTTTCTAGTACTTCTTGTAATGACAATTTGAAGAAGGCTTTGATGATAGTCTGAGAAAACCTTGAAGGTTTTCCAGATCAGATCTTGGAGCTTGTGTGAAGCAGACTTAAGGCGGATTTTGAAGTAGTCTTGGAGAGTACCTTGGAGATCACATTAAAAATCCATTGAAGGGAATTGGAAGAATAATAGAAGCTCATCTTGGAATCTTGTAGATCTTGAAGAGCAGTTGGCGCTGATCTTGAGAATACCTTGGAGAGTCATTTAGAAGCCTATTAGAGACCATGATGTCATCATGAGGTGGACTTGGAGAAATTGTTTGGGTACAATGAAGAGCAGTGGTGACACCTTCTAAGGAGAAAAGGTTGTCATTAATGACGTGATGTGTAGATTACAGTGAAGAGTAAGTTGAAGATTGTCAGGGCTCGTTGAAGAAGACACTGGGAGCCGTAAGTATAACCAAATATATTTTGATGAAATGAAGCAGGGGGTTGGAGCCTCATAGAGACAAGGTTGGTGCCTCAGAATTGAAGGTTGGTGCCTTGGAAGATAGGGTTGGAGCCCTAGAGGATAGGAGTCCTCAAGAGACCAGGTTGGAGCCCTTGAGGTTGGTGCCTCAGAATTGACAAGGTTGGAGCCTTGGAAGTCCAGGTCGGTGCTTGGAAAATATAGGTTGGAGCCTGGGGGATTGAAGATTGGTG